>JAJTIZ010000071.1:207500-222302 GCA_021365335.1 Phaeosphaeriaceae sp. PMI808
TGTCAACGATTTGAGGCCCAACATTGCACTCAAGGAGGCCTGTACCGAATTTATGGAACAGAATAGCGGATGGGTATATGAATGGTGAGCCAGCTCATTTGCTTTGGCCCGTCGTTTAGGTAGGTAATGCTGACGGCCGGTCATGGTGGAGAGTCATGTGCGAACATCGAGCTAATCTTGCTATAGTGAGGATGGCGAAACGGACACGGATACACGATGGGCACATCTCTCCCATCTGTAGCAATTGTACACATGCTGTCTACAGCTTGTCCCTCAATTTTGTTTGCATATGTCGAGTCTATGAGAACTCTACATTTGGCGTTTGATACCTCGAGCGCATCAAGCTTTTTATTGGCCTTCCATATACCCAGCCAACTTGGAGCAAGGCCTCAAAGGAGCTCTTAATTGCGTATAGGTTTGATACCACATTTGGGCACTGTGCTTTCGTATAAGGTTCAGTAGTAGAGCGTGAACCAATCCCATTCACTGTTCTTCAATAATTTTCAGGTCACCAACTCGCTAGCGCCGAACAAGTACGAAACCACAGTTCAAATTGTACTAGGCGTTCAGTTTTTAACAACTACATGTCTTCTATCATAGAGAGTAAAGCCACGTATTACCCTTCAAAAGAAAACACACATAGCTGTATCAACTTTCACGCCCCCCATTCTCTTGTCTCATCTAGCCCTATATTTTTCTTTAACTGCACCCACTACTCGTCACACAAATAACCCTTTAACTAGACTCTCCACCGCATCATACACATCCCCACTCTCCTGACCCGTCGTTCTCTTAGTAATAACAGGTATCTGATCTCGGCCAACACGATAGTTCCGTAAATCACTATCCAACCCCAAATCCTTGACCAACTGCAAAATCCTCCTCCCTACCTTCTCAGCATCCTCTCTAGCGTTACCCGACGCAGCCTCGCTAATAAAAGGTAACAACCGCGCAACCTGCTCAGCAGCAGCACCGTCACCCGCCTTAAGCCTAACAACATGCCCCAGCGTAAGACAAGACGTAACGCCATGCGGAATATCGTACGGCGACCCAAGCGCATACCCCAATCCATGCGACAACCCCAATCCACCCGCAATATTGCATCCCAGAAACCCGAGCGACGCAAAAGCCGCCAGCTGCAGTTTCGTAATGGTATCCTCGTCCCTAGGATCCTTTTTGTACCGTGGCAGATTTTCAAACAACGACGTCGCAGCTTGCAACGATGACCAGCGCGCGGGCATTTTTGTGGCGGACGGATGGTACAGCAATTCGATTGCATGGTCCATGGCGCGCATGCCTGTGCTTAGCCATAGGTGCTTGGGCGTATACAGTGCGAAGGTAGAATCGTACAAAACGACACGGGGAACAAGGTGGGTATCGCGGACACCTGTCTTCACGCCGTTGGACTCGGTGTAGCCCGCCATCATGGTACATTCAATTGCACTCAGCGTCGTGGAATAGCCATTTTCCAGATTGTGCGTGCAGGCGGTGGGCGATTGCTTTTGCCGAGTCGATGGGGCTTCCGCCGCCGATGGAGATTACTGTATCGATAGAGTCATCTTGTTTGAGTATTTCCGTTACAGAGTCGAGTTGTGCGATTGGGGCGTGCTTGGGGACTAGGAGCGCTTCTGTCTGCTTGATGAGATGTGTTTTTGTAGCGAGGGAGGACCCGGTGATGATGAAGGCTTTGCTGTTGGAGGTTGGGAGGCAGTTTAGCAGATTTTGCTGGACTGAATTGGACCCGTAATGGAGTTGCTGGAGGTGCGTTGGTTGCCATAGACCGGAAAGCAGGTGATTTGTTGCGGTGGCCATTATGGGTTTTGTCGTACTTGGCTTTTTTCTGATAACAGGAAGCGTGCCCAGACTTGGCTTTAAGAAATGATAGCTGCTTGGTGTTGGAAATGGCGTTTTTGCCTAAGGCAAGTTTGGCACCCTCAATGTGGAAAATGGGTAACTTTGAGAGCCACTACTGTGTATAGGTAATGACTTCAAGAATAATCTGGAGTGCATTAATATTTTGTTCAGATTAGGAAATTTGCAGAGGCGAACTGCCTCCGTGGATTGGACTAGTGACAGACAACGAGGGGTGACAATGGTGACGTAACGTAACGAACACCTGCAAATCCGAACTTGAAAAGTCCCTACCATTGCGCGTTGATACAGTCAGATATCCATGAATGGTTTGAGTGTCTTGTATCTTTCACTTATTTGAAGGGAAGCAGTACAAGATTTTAGTTTTTCCTTTTTTTTTTGGTAAAATTAGATATAATTGCTGGTAGAGCGGAGATGTAGGTTAATCTCGCATCTCTAGGCTATGATACAATCGTCTTCAACCTTGTATGACAATGTCTTCCGTCACATGACTTTCTTTTCCACGCGGTGATATCATTACACCAAAATGGGGCCAAGGATGATGCGTGGGTAGTAAAACAGACATGGCCCAGAGAAGAGAACCAAACAGAGGATGTATATATACAAGGTATTTGAACACGTCAAGAAAATCGTAGAGGTCTAGAAACCCAACCAGACCGACCGAACCCGGATGCAAGACGCCTGCTTTTTTCGCATAAAAAGATCATGAAGAGATGACGTGAAAGGGTGTAGTAATTAGAAACTTTACGGCTTCTTCTCGCCCTCACCCTCTGGCTGCTGCTGCTGCTGTTCGCTAGAGTTTTGGCTCTCGTTGCGGGCCTTGTGCATTTGGTCGAACAAGCTCAAGCTGGCGTTCTGGAGTTCGTCGGTCTTCTCCTTGATTTCGGCAGCGGTGGCAGTGCCCTCGCCAGTCTGGCTCTGAGCAATGAATTCACGCATGGAGGTGATCTTCTCCTTGATCTTCTCTGCCTCAGCCTTGTCGAGACGGTCCTCAAATTCCTTGAGAGCCTTCTCGGTGTCATTGACGACACTGTCGGCACGGTTGGCTGCCTCGATGGCGTTCTTGCGCTCCTTATCTTGCTCAGCGTATTGCTCAGAGTCACGGACCATGGACTCAATCTCGGAGTCGGAGAGACCAGAACCTGAGGCAATGGTGATGGACTGATCCTTGTTGGTGGACTTGTCCTTGGCGTGGACGTGGACAATAGAGTCAGCATCGATATCGAAGGTGACCTCGACTTGGGGCACGCCACGATGGGCGGGAGGGATGCCAACCAGCTGGAAGTTTCCGAGCAGCTTGTTGTCGCGAACAAGCTCACGTTCACCCTGGTAGACCTTGATCTCAACAGCACTCTGGAAATCGGCGGCAGTGGAAAAGACTTGAGACTTCTTGGTGGGGATGGTAGTGTTACGGTTGATCAAACGGGTGAAGACACCGCCAAGGGTCTCGATACCAAGAGACAGAGGGGTGACATCGAGCAGGAGGAGGTCAGTGACCTCACCGGCAAGGACAGCGCCCTGAATGGCGGCACCGATGGCGACGGCTTCATCGGGGTTGACCGACTTGGCGGGATCGCGGCCAAAGATGCTCTTCACCGACTCGGTAACCTTTGGCATACGGGTCATGCCACCCACGAGGATGACCTCGGAGATGTCCTTTGGCTGGAGATTGGCGTCCTTGAGAGCCTTTCGCACAGGGTCAACAGTCCTGCTGATCAAAGGATCCATCATCTTCTCGAGCTGAGCGCGGGTGAGCTTGGTGTTGATGTGCTTGGGGCCGGATGCATCAGCGGTGATGAAGGGCAGGTTGATATCGGTTTGCGAAGACGATGACAGCTCAATCTTGGCCTTCTCGGCAGCCTCGCGGATACGCTGGATGGCCATGCGGTCGTTGTTGAGGTCGATGTTCTGTTCCTTCTTGAACTGTTGGACGAGGTGGCGGACGAGAGTAATGTCAAAGTCCTCGCCGCCCAAGTGAGTGTCACCGTTGGTGGATTTGACCTCAAAAACGCCATTCTGGATTTCAAGGATGGAGATATCAAAGGTACCACCTCCGAGATCGTAGACAGCGACAACATTGTCGGTGGCCTTGTCGAGACCGTAAGCAAGGGCAGCGGCGGTGGGCTCGTTGACGACACGCAGGACGTTGAGACCGGCGATTTGACCGGCGTCCTTTGTGGCTTGGCGCTGGGAGTCGTTGAAGTAGGCAGGGACGGTGACGACGGCGTTTTTAGCGCTCTTGCCCATGTAGGACTCGGCTGTCTCCTTCATCTTGCCGAGGACAAAGCCTCCGACCTGTGAAGGTGAGTACTTTTGGCCCTGTGCTTCGAGCCATGCATCGCCGTTGGTGTGCTGGACGATTTTGTAGGGAACTTGCTGGATGTCACGCTGGACCTCAGCATCGGTGAACTTGCGGCCGATGAGACGCTTGGTTGCAAAGAGGGTGTTTTCAGGATTGACGACTGCCTGGCGCTTGGCAGCAATACCAACCAACCGCTCGCCTTCCTTGGTGAAGCCAACGACTGAAGGTGTTGTTCGGCCACCTGTTAAGTCAGTTAGGCACCATTGCAGTGGCCATTGGCCATTGTGGCAAACATACCTTCTGAGTTTTCAATGATGCGCGGCTGCTTGCCCTCCATGATGGCCACGGCCGAGTTTGTTGTGCCCAAATCAATACCAATGACAGAGCCCTTGACCTTTTCTTCACCGCCCTCAGCGTATCCTCGCACAAACTGGGAGCCCATGGGCGCCCTGAAGGCGGGAGCGCGCCATGCAGCCGAAGTTGCTCGCGGCAAAAACTTATCCAAGACGTCAGTACAAGTGCAGTGAGACTGGGACTGGGGCTGGGATTGGGATTGGGACTAGGACTAGGGAAGAATGTTGCTTACAGTTCGCGATAATCTCGAGGATAGCATTATGTGTATGTGTGTGGGTGGAGGATGAGTGCAGAAGAGGAAGAGAATATAGAAGAGAAGGATGGGGTGGATTATCTGACGAAACTAGGTAAGAAGATGGGTAGAGCTTGGACACTGGAGCAAAAAATCGGAGAGAAATTTCGAGAACGAGCGATACAGTAGATCCGAATGGTGGCCGAGGTTCCGGTTAGTCAGCACAGTTGATCTAACCTAATTTAGCTAGTTCTGGACAGTCCAAGCAGTCCACCAAGTAGACTCAATCTAGTCAACCATGTGCAAGCTGTTAGTGACCATTCCACGATACTACCATTCTACTCCATCTGATCAGAGACTATTCTCTGTCTCTCTACTCACTTCTGTTCCTTATCCTAACTACCTACACTACCTACTATTGCATTACTACACTTGCCATCTCTCTCTTTCTCTCACACACAGACTCTCTTCTTGGTTAGCTTCTCCACCTGTGACGTACTCATCTCCCTCGTCCTCGTCCACCCAGACATGACCCGCACGCGATGGCCGTCGACGACTTTCTGTGCGCGCCCCCCCTCTACCTTCTTCCTTCCCATATGCATACACATATCCCTATGCTCGCCGTACTAACCACACCAGGAGTCGCGACACGGACACGTTTGTGCTACCGTCCAGGTCGTACTACCCCACCAAGATTCCCATCGCGTGAGCATCCTCTTGTTCTCTTTCATCTCTTCACTCTCTTCACTCTCTTCAATCTCTTTGGCAAGCTAACGCCCCCAGTCACTATCAATTACGCCACTTCATCAGCTCTCCAGAACCCGACCTCATCTACTACGCAAGCGGCTTCGACCTGTACTGCCTTAATGCCGCTACACACACCCAGGCTCAGGTCACTACCCTCCCATGGGAGGCTCGCTGCACCGCCTCAGGACACGGCTATGTGTGTGTTGGCGGGGCAGATGACGGTAACTTCGCCTGTATCAAGCTGACCGCCTTCCCTCCCTCACACCCCTCCGACGTCGACGCCTTGCTACCCCTAGACTTCCAACATGGCCTCCCCCACCCTCCACTCCTCGGTGCTGCCCATGATATTCGCCTCGAAAAAATTGGCGAGGACATTGTCAACTCCATTTCAATTCACAAGTTCCCACCCGACGCCGAGAATCAGGGCGATGTTGTTGCCGTCTTAACCAACAACGACAAGACGGTGCGCATCTACTCTCTAACCCAGAACCTCGAGGTCACGGTGCTGGACTTGCCATTCGCCATGAACCATGCCACCATATCGCCCGACCACCGCTTATTGGTCGCAGTAGGCGATACCCCCACCGCCTACTTCTACCAACGCCGCAAATTCTCAACAAAAATGACAGCCCCGGACTGGCAACTGCTCCACCAGGTCGCATTGTACCGACCCATCAGTACCCCATCCGCTGATGGCTACTTCTCCACAGCCTGGTCACCCTGGGGCCGTCTTTGCGCCGTCGGGTCGGAATGTGGTTACATCACTGTATTTGATGTGGAACTGCTTAAAATAGTAGAGTACGGCGAGGATGCCGTGGCCCATATCATCAGCTCCACGAGACCAGATACAGTGGCAGGCGCTGGCGCCGTACGTACTATGCACTTCTCGCCGAGTCCCTGGGACTTCCTCGTTTGGAGTGAAGACCAGGGCAGAGTTTGTGTGGCTGACTTACGGTCCGGCCTGAAAGTGAGGCAGGTGCTCGCGCTAGATGCCAAGGAAGAGGGACTGGAAACAATCCAAATTGCAGACTTTGATTTGACGCTTAGTCCGGAGATGCACGAGCTGCGTAGAGAAGCGAACTTTATTCGCAGCTACCGTCGTGCCCTTGACTCAGATGGTACTGCTGCAGCCGTAAATGCCGCAACCGAATACCTTGAAGCTGATCCTGACCGACAGAGACTTCATCGACAACTCGGGGTAGTCGAGTCAGACAACGATCCGCATGGGTTGACTGCTCATGAAAGGCAACTACTTGATGCCATAAGAACAAGGCCGCGGGAAGAGGCCCGAGAGCAAGGTGTTACACCACGCAGCATTAATTACAATACAGCAAGATATGTCGACAGTGCTAGTCGCCGAGAGCAGATGGAAATCATGGCCGAGTTTGCACCTGAAAGCTTCCGTAGATGGAGTGGGTCACCCCCAGAGCGAACCACTCCTCGACGCCAGGCGTCAGTTATCGTCTCCATTGATCCGGCGACGGTCAATGCACAATCGCAAACTCACACTACCAATATCACGGGCTCTACCCCAACACGCTCACCCAGTGTCATAGCAGCGCACGCCCGTCGCATTAATAACGACATCATTACTTCAACCGATGATGCCTGGCGCACGATTGAGGAAGCCCTCTCTAGTCAGGTCCGTGTGGCAAATGCCACGGCACGCAATACGACCTCCAATCCAGCACATGCCATGAGTACTAGCCCTTCGAACGCGCCTGAGCTTCGTAGTGAACTTCGTCGCCTACGTCAATTGACACAGATGCGTGAACGTCTTCGCACCGCGCGCGCCAGCCGACCGTCAGCCGAGGGGTATGATTATAGTATGAGTTTACGAAGACCAAGGAGTATGCACGATGTTAGTCAGGGAGTTAGAACGGCAGGGCTAGCCATGAGCCAGGATGGGAGGACGCTGTATTGTGGAACAGAGGAAGGGATATTTGAGTTCAAGTTGAACTTGCATGTCAGAAAGGGATTTCCCGCGATTCAACCAAGGTGAAAACCTAGGTGAAGAGGCAGGGGGGTTGAGGGGACCAGAGTCAGATTGGCTACGACGCGGTACATTTACTTTTGCTTCGATGGAGCATGGGTTAACATGACTGGGCCGGCGTTTTGAAAGGCATTTATTCTTTCTTTGTATACAAGATTAGTAGTATCCGGTCTAATAGGTATACCCCAAGTATTTAGGCATTGCAAAGTGGATACTGAATTCAGTTTATTCTATTGAAACTTTTTTTTGGGGGTAGTTCGGATTGGTATAGTTTGATTTTATGTCTGTTGATACGACTTGGCGTATAGGTGAAGCTTCAAACAACTGCAGTTGGTTACGTGTAGAGAAAAAGCATGGATTAGATATCTACAACTGAGAGAGCTCTATATAGTGTTGAGCGCTCGGATCGCGAGCGCGTACATCCACTGTTTAGGTTCTGAGTCACCTAAACAGGTAGGTTGCCTGGGTTGCTAGGGCAACTATATAGAGTGTGCGAGTTTGAGTCCTACTATAGCCAGGTTCCAAACACTGACTATCTTCTCTTTTCCATCTCTCTCACGTAGTGGTATCCTTGTTTCGATGAACCCAGCCCTGTACGCGGAGCTGGAGTTGGTTTGTGTTAATCAGCGTCTCCATGGCCGTGTTTGGGCCAGCTTTAGTCATAGAGTCTGATGGGTTATCTCGCCCATCAATCCATCGGATATCGGTTAGTTCACCGCGTTCGTATGCCTCCCTAAGTGCCATAATATCTATCATGAGCCGTTTCTCCTTTGTAGTGCCGAGTTTAACGAGGCACTCGTACAGTGAGAATGAGTCAGTGCATACGACGATGGGAACTTTGGGAAGCTTTAGACGCTCCATAATTCTGTTGATTGTAGTGCCTATCGCGATAGCGATATCTACACCATGGGTCATAGCGTATATCTCAGATGCCAGCACGCTCCGAGTGATACGTTTGCACTTGATTGACGACCAGTGTACGATATTGCCGCGTAGCTGGAAGCTGTTGCTGTCGATCGTACTCTCATTGCCTAGGACGATCACGTAGCCCATCTGAGAGCTCATGTCCTTGTTGTTGGCAAAGGAAGCGTCAACCATGGCGAAGAGCTTCAGGTTATCCATATCCAGCTGTACGTACGTTAGGCCACGGCTAACGTTATCTTTCTGCCATTGTATCCTCTTATTCAATCTGACTATCTCTTCTTTTTGTGGATCAGTTGTCTGGGCAGCGGCAGCGAGGTCGAAGCTTGCCTCTGGCTGGCATATAGTGGCGATGTAGGCGCCTCGGGCGCGCTGCTGGATATAGGACTGTTTATCATGGGCAATCTTGAGCTTCTCGCCCTGGCGTTTTTGTCGTAGATTGATGGTCCCTGTCTGATCGAGATCAACGACGCAGCCGTTGAAAACGATAGGAGCGTCTATCATGAGCTCCTGCTTCTCCTTGGCGCTGAACCTTAGCTCTGTGTCTTCCTTGGTGGCGAACTGCCTGTCAGTGAGGCCGAGAGTATCGTCAGTCTGCATGCCGACGATGCCAAAGCCTGCGGCAGTCTCCTTTGTGATTAGGAGGCATGGGTCGTATGTTGACGTCTCCATGTCAAGCTTCTCTGTATGGTGCTTGAAGTAGGTTGACCACCAGTACGCTCCGGCCTCTGCTATGCCGTATAGCGGTTTGACGACTACCATGACTGTGCCGGCAGGATAGGCGTCCTTTAGTTGTATTGGTAGGTCAGCAATGATCGTTCGTTGTAGATGATCATCAGACTGTGTATATGCCTGCGTGATATCTCGTAGCCAGAGCGTCATGCCGCGCGCTATCAGGGAGGGCGCCAGCGTCATAATTACTCGTTGACTTGCTCGTTGTATCGTTGGGCTCTGAGTGAGTACGACCTTCTTGCCAGCGTCGTTGTAGCCTTGTACAACGAGACGTGACTTCTCATACGGCTGAGTAGTCTTGCCTTTTACCTCGTTGACGATACGTGACTTGAAGATACGTACGCCACCGTGTTTCTCTGGGTGATATATCTCGAAGCGGAAGACTCCGCGGGCAATCAGCGCGTCGATCTCTGCCTTTGTAGACAGCTCAAATGGGCCACCTGACGTGGTGATCTTGCCAGCGGCTCGCAGCTGTCGAGCAAGGGCAAGGTCGTCCTGCTCGCGCTGGGCGAGGTAGACTGCTGTCACGGCGGGCAGTGCCTTCGGCTTGTTCTTGGATCCTTTGGGGCGGCCGCGACGACGGCGTGGCTGCTCGTCGTCTTGCTGGGGTGTGTATCCTCTGTCGTCAGCGTGTGGGATATCGCTGTCATCGTGATCGTCGTCGTCTGCTGGGGCGTCTGGGCTATCGTCATCATCGCGATGGTATGGGCGGACGACTGTCACTCGAAAGGTGACGTCTCTATTGTTGATGCTAACTATCGCAGCCGTGTGATCCCTGTTAAAGGCAATCAGTTTGTGTGGGCCACTCCAGCCCTTGTTCTCACGCCAGACTTTGACGTCGCTCTGTAGTGGCAGCTGTAGTAGGTCGGTAACGTTTGGCCCATTTCGTGTTGCCAGTGCGTCATTGACTTGACGTGCTGCCTTGAGCTTGCGGATCTCTGCCATGGCCTTGCGTATGGCTATTGCCCGAGTAGTGATAGATGGTGACGGTGGCGAGTGCTTGGACAGGCGTGGATACGTGCCAAAGACTAGGAGCGTCGGCACTAATCCATCTGGACCTGCCGTATCGTTGACGGCTTTGACTGCCATCTGGAGTATATTTTCTGGCGTCGTGGAGTGTCCGATGTCTTCAGATATGACTTTGAAGGCTCGTCGTATCACGGCGTGATATCGTTCCACTTTGCCCACTGAGTTGTGCGCCTCAACAGGCACCTCAGTAACCTCGATAGCCATGGACTGAGCGCTATTAACAAACTCATCGCTGATGAAGTTCTTTCCAGCATCGGTAGCTATCACGTCTGGCGGGCCAACGTACATATCGATCCACATTGATCGCAGTGTATCCCATGTTGTAGTAGCTTGGATATTTGGCAGGAAGCGAGCAGCTTGAAATGCGGTCGCCTCATCGATAGCGTGTAACACTGGCTTCTGGTTGATATACATGACGTCTACGATTACCTTGAAATTGAAGTCGACGTCGTCGTGTATCGTGAATTTGAATCGTCCAGGTGCCTTGCTATAGAGCTGGCACTGGCGGCAGACCTTGGTGATGCTCTTAATCACGTCCTGGCTCACGTTGTTGTATCCTGCTCGTGATAGGACCTTATGAAATCGATCGGCTGCTGGGTGGCCAAATCGTCGATGGAGTTGTTTCAGTTCTATCTCTGTCATGTAGTGGATAGCCGTCTCAACGGCGTTCAAGAGCAGCCATGGGTGTCCCCACTTGCGGACGACTGGGTATCTCTTGTCCTTGTGGATGAGGACGTTGTCGACGTTGTTCAAGTAGACGCCATGTCTGTCCATGTCCGCCAGGCAGAGCAGAAATGGCGTATTTGTTGGCATGACGGCGAAGCTGATTACGCCAAATGGCGTGTTTACTTTGATATCGCCGATCGAGATACACTCTGGGTTATCTCCGAATCTGATTCGGTGTCGGCCAGCAGTGGATATATCGACGTGGACGTCGTCTCGAAGGAGCTGCAGAGCCTTTACCTGTTCTCTGCCTGCTGTTGATGTGCCTGCTGCGCCTGTGTCCGGCATGATGCCCTGAAATACATTCTGGCCGTACCGAGAGTCGAACGTGAACATGTGGGTCTCCTCCTTTGCCGTCTCATTATCGTATGGGTCAGCACGAGTGATGGCGTGTACAGTAGCCGCGTTGTTGAGAGTAGCAGCAGCGAGTTGTCCATTGACAGTGCCACACGTCGTCGTGAGGAACTGATCATTTTGGACTGCGTAGTACGCGCGGAGATCGTCGTTCCCGTCTCCATCGCTGCTTCTATCGTCGCCTTGATCGATACCTTCATATCCCGCCAGGAATACGTCGTAGTCAGCGTCAGCGTCATGGTCTTGTGCGTACGTTCTGAATCGTCGTCGTGACTGGGCACGCTCATCTGATGAGTGGCGGGTTGACCAGCAGCCTTGTTTGCTGCAAACAAAGCACTTCTTATTGCCAGTGTGTTGGTTGTTGGTGTAGCCACTACTACGCTGATGGCGAGTGTTGCCTCCATATGAGCGGCGGTCGCTACTGCGTGCTTCTTGAGATTCTGGGTGGCGTCCGTCGCTGCGGTTATATCGACGGTCGGTGTAGTAGGCGTCACTGCTTTGCTGCTGTGATAACTGGCTGTGATTATTGAACTGCCGGCTCTGCTGGCATCTTGTCCAGATTCCAACAGCGCTTCGGAGATCAGAGGCGACTGCCTCAAACGTTGAGGCAGGGCGTATCAGGACAGATGAACAGGCCTCAACTCCTTGGCACGCAGAGATGAGTTGGCCAGCGAGGCTGCCCTCGCCGCTGCCGAAGTTCTGGACAAGTCCTTGATAGGTACGTTGTAGTTGCTCGATCACTATCTCCAGACACTGCGACATCGTCTTATCTGGGTTGCTGGCGACGATATCTTTGAGCATGGTTGTTCTCCACTCATGTAGGAAGAGTTGGTGATTCTCTGGCGTGTGGAAATACGCTCTTATCCTCTCAATCATGATAGGGAACGGCATGTTCTTCTGGGCAAGGTGTTGGTAGTAGAAGGACTGCGCTTTGCCTAGCAGCATGGTGGCAAAGGCGGTGTCGTATTTGTCCTCAGTAATGCCAACCTTCTGGCAGGTATCATAGAAGATGTTGAGTTTGATGTTGAGGACGTCGTGTAGGTCCCCGGTAAACTTCATATCGTTATTATATAACTTGGCGAGATCTGTGAGTGCGCGAGTGCCTGACTGCTGGAGAGTGGTTGCTGGTAGAGGCGTCGTTCCTCTTGCGCTCGTTGCTGACGGAGTGCCTGACCGTGATGTCATTTGTAGGCACTTGAAGGTAGGCACCAGCATGGCCACCGCGAGGTCTTTTTGTGGCCAGATCGGGCAGTCGTCCATATCCAAGAGGCTGACGAGTTGCTCTGGGATTGTCGCGTCGCGCTGGTTAGTAGCCATATAGATTCCTTGTGAGCGGAACAGCTCTTTGATTGCCTTGCGGATCTTGGGATCAATGCTACTGAACAGCTCTTGTGTCCAGCCGTTAAAGTAATCCTTGAAGTCCATGAGGAGGAAGTAGTCAAATGTTCCATTCTCCTCGATCGTCATTATCCAGTCGATTGTGTATGTATTCAGGTGGTCAACGTTAAGGTTGTTTTCGTTAGGGATATATTCCTCCTCAGTGTACTGGTCCTTGTACACGCTGTTGAACCATGGGCGGCTCCGGATTTCCTTGTATTGCGACATGTTTTCGAGTCGCGCGTGGGTTGATGGGTACAGGTGCTGTAGGTCCCTGTAGGTGTTTTGTTGCGTAGTTGACGCAGACGGATCACTTGCCTGGGCCTTGGTAGGGGAGGCTTGTGATACGAATCTTTCAGCTCTATCAGAAAGGCGTCACTCTTGGGTAGGATGAGCCTGGCGGGCGAGCTGTACTTCGCGCTATCTTCAGATTCTCTGGGCCTTGGTAGGGGAGAGAGTCATCAAAAAGCCGTGCCTTAGATCTATCTAGCTAATCTGTGGTTATTACAACCACTGATCAGTGTTGATACGACTTGGCGTATGGGTGAAGCTTCACAACTGCAGTTGGTTACGTGTAGAGAAAAGCATGGATTAGATATCTACAACTGGAGAGAGCTCTATATAGTGTTGAGCGCTCGGATCGCGAGCGCGTACATCCACTGTTTAGGTTCTGAGTCACCTAAACAGGTAGGTTGCCTGGGTTGCTAGGGCAACTATATAGAGTGTGCGAGTTTGAGTCCTACTATAGCCAGGTTCCAAACACTATTATCGCGAGACTTTTTTGAAGTATTAATCTATTGAGCTTATAGTATATATTATATTAATTAATTATTGTTTATAACGCTTGGGATATTGATTTTGCGCCCGCGAGTAGATGTAGACGGTGCGCCTATATTCAACTCTCTAACCTCTTCATCTCCGAGCTACACTACTTGTATTAATTGCGACGCTTTTGCATTATTTAGAGATAGCTTTTTTTTTTAGCTATCTTGGCGTCGTTTTAGAGTTGTTTTTCAACGTCGCGCGTAAGTTGAGCCTCTGCGCGATTATGAGCTTTTTGAGCCTTCGTAGCGTCGCGGGTAGCCTTAGCGGCGCTCCTCTATCAACTACGCCTTTGTAGCTTTTATATCCTCTCTTATCTTAAGATCCTCTATTTTTTTTAAAGTTGTAGCTCTTTAGCTGTGGCTTGTTTTTGAACCTTACGCTCGCGGGCGTCTCTAACTTTATTTGGCGACTAAATAACAGCTCTACTATTATATTATTTAGTTAGTAGAAGTAGTAGTAGCTTGCCTTGTTTACGGCGCTTTTTCTTATTAAGTAAGGTACTATAGAGGCTAGCGTTTTCGTGTTTAAGTATACTAACTTAGACTAATAGGTAGTAAAGGGACTGGCTTAACTTCTTAGCTTTTTCGTCGTATATACTATCAACAATCTCTGTTAAAACTGCGCGTAACTTGCGCTAGTCTTGCGTACTAAGTATAGAGTAGATGAGCTTGTAGATGAGCTTGTAGATAGGCGACTATTAGTCTCTACTTTAAAGCGTTTAAGTATAACCTCTAGGTTAAATAGAGCTATCCCAATAGCGCTAAAGGCCTTCAAGATCGTCTTTTCTTTAAACGAGATATCCTACGCGTTATAGAATAGCTGGAAGAGGTCTCTTTTTGTAATTGTAGTAAGCCTTGGTAGGCGTCTATATAGGCAGTAAGTTGCGTAGTGTAGGCTGACGATAGAGGCTTAAATAATTGTCAGATTTGCATGTGATCTGAGGTCGAACTCAGTTATCTACTGCCAGAAGAAAGCGTCATCACAAGACTATCCGAGACCATGTCCGAGATCACAGCCGGCATGGCCAGCACAGCTAGTATGGCCAACATGGCCAACATGACCAGTGAAGCCAATATCCGATGGCTCATAGCGTCATAGATGAGCTGCGCAGAACCGGTACCATCGAATAACTGCGTTGAGCTGGCTCAACTACTCAACAAGAGATGATAGATCTCCGCCCTCCGAACCGAGAGACCTCAACAAGCTCAGCAGAGATGGATATATAAACTGGTAGAAAGCGCAGTAGATAGAACAGAAGCAGAATATCAATGGATAACAATTGTGAGCCCTTGCAGACAATCAATCAATCATTTGCTGCATCATTTATCACAGTCTTTTATC
>JAJTIZ010000072.1:0-216007 GCA_021365335.1 Phaeosphaeriaceae sp. PMI808
GATTAGAGACTAAAAGAGGCTCTTTAACTTTATACTATTATATCTCTATAATTATATAAGCTATTATATTAATTTTTATTTATTATAAAAGCTCTTATCTAGCTTATTAACTATAATTAAAAATTAGCTTAATACCTTTAATATTTATAGAGATATTAGCTATTAAAGTTAAAAACTATTACTTAGTATTTAGTAGAGTATTTAGTAGAGTAGAGTAGTTAATAGAAAACTATATTATAATAAAAGATATTATTAGTAGGTTAGTAAGTAAGTAAGTAGTTTTATAAAAATTAGAATACTTAAAAGTAATAAGTAAAAAGACTATTAATCTTAACTATAAAGTCTTTATCTATATATAAAGTTATATCTATATATTTAAAGAGTTTTAATTAATTAGTTAATTTATATAAATTAAGTAATATAAATTAATTAGTTAATTTATAATATAAGTAGTAAGTAAACTACCTAGGTAAGTAAAATACTTACCTCTATTAAGACTATTACTCTTTAAACCTCTACTACTATATCTTAATAATTTAATCTTAAATTACTTTTCTATAAAGATAGAATAATCTTAGCTTTATAAGTAATAAAATCTAATATATTATTAAGTAAGTAATATACTACTTTAAACTATAATATTCCTTAAAGGACTCTCTATAATTAATATACTAGAACTACTTTATAATATAATATCTACTCTAACTTAATAAAGCTCTTAAAGTATAAAGAGAATATAATAATATAGTATATAAGAAAGCTTAATAAATAAGGATTTACCTCTATACTTAGCTATATATAGTATATAGCTAACTAACTACTAGCTACTTATAGTAGTAGTAAGATTAGTAAGAAATAAGCTAAGAATCTAATTTACTAGAAGCTAGAGATTAAATCTTAGATAACTTAGTAGTATAATTACTAGAGAGTTCTATATAGTAATCTAGCTATTATTAGTTTTTAGTTTAACTTTATATATAATATTAAAGCTAAGTATAGTATCTTAGATAAAGATACTTATAACTTTAATAAGATTAGCTTCTAAATAGGTATTAGAGAGTCTATTAAAGTAGTTATAATATCTAAAAGATACTTTAAAGTAATTAGAGTTTAGTTAGATAACTAGAAGTAGGTAATATTAATTATAGTAATTAGTACTACTAGTTAGGTTATTCTACCTTTTCTAATCTTTAAAGTAAAGAATTATAACTAAGCCTAGTATTATAACCCTCTTAATTAGTAGATAGGTATTAGTAGTAATAGCTAGACTATAAATAAGCTTAGTCTTAAGTAGTTAAAATACTTTATCTAGTATACTAATACTTATATTATAAGTAGTTACTAGCTACTAATTATTAATAGCTATAAAAGTTATAAGTTACTTATCTTTTAAACTTTTTATAAAGAGAATAAGATTATTACTTTCTATATACCTTCTTATACCTCTTATATCCTCTAACTACTTAATATAAGTTACTTTATACTAATAAAGTAGGTATATAAGTAGGAAGTTAAGGTCTTAGTAAACTATAGTATTAACTATATTAATAAAAGAGCCTTTCTTAATACTTTTAAGCTAGTATTTAAGAGGTTATTCTTAAAGGATAATATCTAATCTAGCTTTAAAGTAACTAGCTTAGTACTACTAGATTTAGAAGTAGTAATATTAAGACTTAAAGTAAAGTTTTATATACTAACTCTACTACTACTAGAGCCTACTACCTAGTAGCTAAAAATACTAAGTAATATATAAGAGTTAGAAGCTTAAACTACTTTAATATTAAAGTAGATAAGAGCCTATAAGAGTATATTATCTAAATCTATTATTAAGATAGTATTATAAGTTAAAAAGGAGTTAGTAATTAAGGTTTATACTAATATATTACTTAAAGCTAGGATAGCTATACTTAAATAAGCTAATAATACTACCTCTAAGTAAAAAAAGTAAAAGAAAAAGTAGCTTTAAAAGAGTAGTACTCTATTATAAGTAGAGGCTAAAGATTTAATTACTTAGAGAGATACTAAGACTATAATTATAGAAGAAAAGTATAAGGAGAAGTACTAAAATAGTAGTAGTAGAGGTATTTAGTACTATAAAATATATAGTAAGATAGGATATAATAAGTATATATATAAGTAGGATATAGTAGATATAAAGAAGTAATTTAAGCTACTTTATACTATAATAGCTTATTATAGTATTAAGTTATTTAAGTATAGAGTTATAATAGTATATAGAGTAGGTATTTTACTTATCTAAGTAGTTTACTTATTATTATAAGAAAGCCTCTATAAGAGCGCTTAAGCTCTCCTTAGTATAAGTATATAAGCTTAACTTAGTATAAGTATACTACTCTTAGCTCTTAAGTACTAGTATAATTACCTAATCGCTCTAATATATAAACTAGCTTAAGTAGAGTTTTTAATAGTTAATAGAACTAATTAATTTACTCCTTAATTATTATAATAGTTATAAGCCTAGTTCGCGTAATCTTAGCTATATAGTTTAAATATATATAGTTAAGAAAATAGTCTATTCTCTACTTCTTATTATACTCTTAGAAACTTCTACTATTAACTATTTAGAGCTTCTACTATAGACTACTTAGCCTCTATAATACTCCTAATAAGCTCTTACCTCTCTACTTAAGGAACTTAAGTTAGATCTCTATTTAAGTAATAATAACTAAAAGGAGTAGGTATAGAATACCTACTAGAAGATTATATTAAAGCTTATATATACTAAGGAGAGCTAGATAGATCTTAAAAGGAGGATTTAAAGACTAGGATCTCTAGTATCCTAGTATATACTTATTATAGTATAAGCTACTTACCTAGCTACTTATCTTAGTATATAGTAACCTAGTAGACTTATTAAAGTACTAGGCTAATAGCTATACTACTTAAGCTTATAACTACTTATCTTTAGATTAATTATCTAAGTAAGTACTTAAAGTTATAATACCTATTTAAGCTTAGTAAGCTTATCTACTCCTTTTTACCTTTTATATCTATATATATAGTAAGATAATACTAATCTCTCTATATCCTAAGTAGTATAGTAATAGACCCTCTTCTTTTCTCCTCTTATACCTATATATATAGTAAGATTAATTTAATCTTCTTATATCCTAAGTAGTATAGTAATAGATTCTCTTATTTATTCTTCTACTCTCTTTTATTTAGAGCTTAATTTATATTAATAGTTAACTCTTCTTAAGCTTCTCTAAGAGCTAGGAGGTATATTATAAGAAAGTTTCTATAAGAGTACCTAAGCTCTCCTTAGTATAAGTATATAAGCTTAACTTAGTATAAGTATACTACTCTTAGCTCTTAAGTACTAGTATAATTATCTAATTACTCTAATATATAAGCTAGCTTAAGTAGAGTTTTTAATAGTTAATAGAATTAATTAATTTACTCCTTAATTATTATAATAGTTATAAGCCTAGTTCGCGTAGTCTCTACTATATAAGTATAAAAGAGTAGTAGTAGTACTTAAGTAGGTACCTATAAGCGAGCTATACTACTATATATATAGCTTAGTAATAGCCTTATTAGTAATTAAGCTTCTTTAAGTAGTATTAGGATTATAATTAAGAAGATTAGTACTCTCTAGTAGCTTAAAGTAGCTAAATTATAGTATATAATTAGTTAGATTAACTACTTTTATTAGGAAGCTATAATCTATTAGTAGCTCTTCTAGGAAGTATATTATAGTATAAATACTATTTAAGGAAGTAGAATTATAGAGTTTAGATTCTATCTTTTACTTTATTATACTTATATTATAGTAACTACTATAGTTTCTATAATACTAGTACTACCTACTTAAGCTACTAGTCTAGAAAGCTTAAGAAGAGCTTAAAGAGTCTCTAGAGTATAGGTATAATATAGAGGCTTTATACTAAGTATATAGGCTATACTCCTAATATATATCTTCTAACTTAAACTATTATTTAACTTCCTCTTATTATATAATATCTTATATTATACCTAAGTACTATATATAGTATATTAATTAAGCTTCTAAAGTAAGCTCTAATATCTCTACTTATTATCTCTTATAATATTATATTATATTACTAATCTAATAACTAATATATCCTAGAATTACTCTAATACTCTATAATTAATCCTAAGCTAGCTATAAGCTCTTTAAGCTAACTCTATTATATTAAGAGCTAGTAATAAAGTACTATATACTAGTCTTACTAAATAAAAGGTCTACTATTAATAGTAGATAGAGAAGCTCTAATATAAGTTAAAATAATTAAGATTAAGTTATACTAATTCATCTCTAGTTATTATTATAACTAATAATAAAGGTAACTTAGTTAATACTAGTAATAAGATATTATCTAGAGATAGCTTAACTCTATAATAATAAATATACCTACTATACTAATAGCTTAGCCTTATACTAAATAACTACCTAACCTACCTATATTTAATAGTAGGAGAAAAGACTTACTACTTTTTATTACTAAACTTTAATATAAGCTCTATAGTAATACTAATTAATACTTAAATAATAAGTTAAAACTTATTTATACCTACTCTAGCTTTAAATAAGATCTTATTATACTTATAGACCTACTTATAAATAGTAATATTATTACTATAGAATAATTTATTAAATTCCTATAAGCTATATATAGAGACTTAAATATAGAGCTCTTAGTATAGAGTAAACTTAATAATCTAAAGTAAAGAAGAAAGAGTTTCTTTTCCTATTTTACTAAGTTTTAAAGGCTAATTACTAATACTAGTTTAAATAAAATTACCTAGATTAATTAACTCTAATACTCTCTCTTAGAAGAATTATAATATACTATAATAGGTATTAAAATCCTAGACTAGCTTAATAAGTATACTAACTTAATTACCTTATATAATAATAATCTTTAATATCTACTAAACTACTAATACTACTATAGAGCTTAATATATAGTTCTTCCTAGAGACCTAAATACTATAGAAATTAATATAACTACTAATTATACTCTAGCTAGCTCTATAGAATACTAGAAGTATATTAAAGAAGGATATTACTTTAAATATAATAAGAAAGACTATATCTCTTATAACTACTCTATTCCTATACTATAAATATACTTAAGTAGTATATACCTATACTTCTTCTCTATATATAAGTAACCTAGAAGCTCTTATAGCTACTAAATATTATCTTTATTATACTACTTTAACTAGTTCTAAGAGCGCTATAGATCTTACTCCTATTCTTACTCTTATAAGAGAAAAGCTTTATTCTAAGGATAAGTTACTCTTTAAAACTATATATTTATTAAATCTCTACTAAACTCTAGTTTAAGCCTTACTAAGATACTTAGAAATACTATATAATAACTTTATATTTACTCTAATAAGGCCTATTAAGAAAGACTTAAAAGCTCTTATAGATATAAGAGTAACTAGTATAGTATATATTTATAGAGATTTCGCGTATAATCTAAAATTAAACTAAATACTACTACTTTATATAATATACCTAATTAGATTTACTAGAACTATACTTAATAGTAGAGAAATCTCTTATACTATTAATTTAACTCTCTAATATAGAACCTATAAAGAGAACCTATACCTATATATTATAAATATAGGTTACTATAATATAATTCTTAGCTAATCCTAGATATATAAGTATAGGGTTAGTATTAACTATAATTATAAGTAGTTAATATTTAATACTTAATACTATATAGAGTACTATATACGTAGAATCTAAATCTACTACCTTAATATATCTTATTACTCTAATATATAATATCCTAATATATCTTATTATCCTAATATATAATATTACCCTAATACGCCTTATTATATAAGCTTAACTATTTAATATAAATATAACTACTAGTTACTAAAGATAAAGTACTAGCTATAAGAATCTAAGATAGAACTAAAAGGAGAATCTTTAGATATTCTAAAAGCTAAGAAGGAGGAGTTAAACCTTATATCTTAGCTTAGCCTAGATATATACTATATTAAAGCTACTCTACTTATATATATAGTATAGAAGTATAGCTATAAGATATTTATAGTATTAATTACTAATATTAATAAGGCCCTCGCCTTAAAGGTCTATACTAATCTACTAATAAAAGTACCTATAAAGTACTATAACTTAATTAAAGTCTTCTTATAATATAAAGTAGATTAGCTATCTAAGAGATAGAAATATAACCTTAAGATTAACTTTAAGAATAGTAAGTAATTTAGATTTAACCTATTATATAGTATATCCTAAAATAAGCTTCTTATACTATATTAGTACTTTAAAGATAACTTAGTAAAAGGCTTTATCTAAGCTAGCTTATCTCTAATTACTTTACCTATAATCTTTATTAAGAAACTAAGAGAAGGTCTCTATTTCTATATTAACTACTAAGCTTTTAATACTATTACTATTAAGAATTAGTATCTAATACTATTAATCTAAGAGATACTAAATTAACTTAATAAAGCTAAGTACTATATAAAACTTAATATTATTACTACTTTTAACTATCTCTATATTATAGAAGATAATAAGTAGCTAACTACCTTTTATATATATTATAGCCTTTTAAATACTTAGTTACTCTCTTTAGCTTAGTAAATATACTAAGTATATTCTAATACTTTATAAATAATATCCTATACTTCTTCTTTAATATTTTCTATACTACTTATCTTAATAATATTCTTATCTATAGTAAGAATTTAAAGAAGTACTAGAAATATATCTAAGCTATCCTTAGAGCTCTAAAAGAAGCTAGACTATACTTTAATATTAATAAGTATAAGTTCTACTAATTTAAAGTTATATATCTAAGCTATATAATCTCTATAAGTAGAGTAAAAATAGATCTAAAGAAAGTCTAAGTAATCTAAGACTAGGAATATCTAAGTAATATAAAAGATATATATACTTTTATTAGATTTACTAACTTCTACTAAAGGTTTATTAATAACTTTTCCTATATAGTAGTACTATAGTATTCTTAACTAGAAAAGATATTAGATTCTTCTTTAATAATACCTATTATAATATATTTAATACCTTAAAATAAGCTTTTATAACTACTTTAATCCCTATTACTTTAACTTAAGCCTACTTATAGTAGTAGAAGCTAATACCTCTAACTATATAATAGTAGGTATTCTATCTTAAAAGATATCTTAGAGACTATCTAGCTATTATATATTACTTAAAAAGAATAAACTTACTAAAGAAATTATAAGATCTATAATAAGGAGCTACTTATAATTATATACTCTTTAAATACTAGAGATCTAAACTAGAAGGTACCTACTTCCTATTACTATACTAAGTAATTATAAGAACTTATAATACTTTATAATAATAAAGTAGCTAAGTTATAGATAAGCTTACTAGTTTAAGTACTTATCTTACTTTAACTTTATAATTACTTATTAGTTAGGTAAGAAAGGAGAAAAGCTAATATACTAATATAATAATTCTAAGACTAACTAACCTAAAAAGAAGCTTAAAATACTTATCTAAAAATACTATTAAAGCTAAATCTCTTTATTACCTATAGCTTATCTCTAATAGAGATAGATTAATTAATCTAATAGATTATTAATAATAAATATAATACTAACCTATTTATCTAAGAAGTACTAGGCCTCTTAAGAATAGATACTTAATAATTAAAGAAAATTACTATTATAAGTATAAGGAATAAAATTATTACCTATATTACTAAGAATATCTTATAATCTCTACCTATAATAAGTTTATTATTAAGCTTTATATACTATATATAACTTTCCTATAAGAGGCTACTTAGGTTATAGTTAGATACTAGAGATCCTCTAAAGAGAGTACTACTAGCTAAATATATTCTAAATAATCTATATTATATTATCTACTATTATACCTATTAAAGATTAAAGATCTCTTATAAAAAGTACTATAACCTATTAAAGCCTCTACTTATTCCTAAATACTATTAGTAAATATATTAGTTAACTTTATTATTAACCTACTTAAGTTAAAAGGATATACTAATATTATAGTAGTAGTTAATTATCTATTAAAGTACTAGTACTTAATCCTATATACTAGAATAGAAGCTTCTAATATAGCTTACTTATTTATCTAATATATTTAAGTAAACTATAGCCTCTTAAGTATAATTATCTTTAATAGAGGTAGATAGTTTATCTCTACCTTCTAGAATAAACTCTATAAGTAATTAAATATTAACCTATACTACTTAATAGACTACTATCTAGAAACTAATAGCTAAATAGAGATTATAAACTCTATAATAGAGTAAGTCTTATATATATATATAAATTACTAGTAAAATAATTAGGTTACTTAGTTACCTACTACTTAATTTAAAGTAAATAATACTATCTTAGAATTAATTAGACTATTCTTAATAATAGCCTATTATAGCTAAAATCTATAAATAGGCTTTAAGCTACCTTTAGCTATAAAAAGGCCTACTTACTAGGCCTTATAAGCCTCTAATACTAATAAGATAATTAATAAAATATATAATATAACTTAGTTTATCTATAAAGAAATAATATAGGCCTAAGCTCTATAATAAGAATATACTAATAGGAAGTATTTACTAGTACTAGCCTATTAGGTAGGTAATAAAGTCTAGCTTAATACGCGTAATATATAAATATAATAAGCTTTAAAGAAGTTTAATTAGAAGAACTTTAGCCCTTACTAAGTAGTTAAGAAGATCTCTTTATATATATACTAACTTAAACTACTAAGCTCTATAAAAATATACTTTATTTTCTATATCTCTTTACTCTATCTAACTAGAACTAATTACCTACTTAGCTAGTAATCTATTCTACCTATACTAGTAATAGTAGATAATAAACTTAAATACTTTATTAAGAATATTAAAGAACTCTACTATAATAAGAGAAAGAAATAATATAAATACTATATAAAATAGATAGGCTATAATAACCTATCCTAGGAGCCTACTATAAAGCTAAAAGATAATAAAGCTATAATTTATTTCTATTAGTAGTACCCTAATAGATTAGAGCTACTAACCTAACCTAAATTAACCTAATATAATATAAAACTAGTACTAGTAGTAATAATTACTATATAAATAATCCTTATAGAAGCTTAAGAATAAGAGGGGGGTACTATTATAGTAATTACTATAGTTCCTATAATACTAGTACTATCTATTTAAGCTATTAGTCTAGAGAGCCTAAAGAGAGTTTAAAGAGTCTCTAGAGTATAGCTATAATATAAAGGCCTTATACTAAATATATAGGCTATACCTCTAATATATATCTTCTAACCTAAACTATTATTTAACTTCCTCTTATTATATAATATCTTATATTATACCTAAGTACTATATATAGTATATTAATTAAGCTTCTAAAGTAAACTCTAATATTCCTACTTATTACCTCTTATAATAGCTTACTACTTATATTATAGATTAAGTAATATAAATTAATAAATTATAAATTAATTAATTTATATTTATTAAGTATTAGATTAATAAATAAGTATAGAGTATCTATTAATAAGTTAGGTTAAGTTAGAGTTATAGAGGTATATAGTAAAAAAGAACTAATCGAAAAAATAGCCGTTTATAATATACTATATCTTACTTAATATAAGAGCTATAGCTATAAAAAATCGATATTTTTAAAGAGAATAGCTCGCTCTTTTAGGTTATATAAAAATATATAGCTTAGTAAGCGTATCTTAGCTATAGTAGCTTACTAAAATAGGGGTATCTTTTTAAGCTATATTTAAAGGCTTATAACTTTTTATTTTAAGTATCTTTTTTCCTATATTTTATATATATTAATTATCTATATAGAACCTATTATATATTAGGTTTATAGATATATTATATTACTATATTAATATTTATAAAGAAACTCGATTTTTTTAGACTTTAGTTATTAAATATATATTAGACTAGACTAATACTTAGTCTAATAGCCTATAACTATTTTAATAGTATTCTACTTTCTAATTAAGGATAGTATATAATTATCTATAGCCTAATAGCTTATAGTGTACTACTCTTCTATTTTAGTAAGCTTAAAAGCTTCTATACTCTTTAAACTAATTCCTATACCTAAACTATTCCTAGGTTATTTATTTAGCCTATCTTTAAGTAGATTCTATATATTTTTAATAGAATTTAAATCTAAACTAATAGTAGAGTAAAGATAAAGCTTAACTTTATTCCTTTTAAACTAATCCTTAATAGCTTTAGTTTTATCGATATTATAGTTATCTAACTAAAATCTCTAGCCTAAATAGATAATTAGTATATATTTTAGAAATATAACTAATAAATATATATATATATATATATAGATATATATAAAAGAAAAAGGAGTAAAAAGAGGTAGAGTTACTTACTATATTATATATACTTTTTAACTACTAGATTAAGTACCTCTTATATATATCTTCTATTATCGAAAGGTAAAGTATTTATAGAGTATCTTTTAATAATTAATTTAGATTATTCTCCTAGTAAAATAGATATCTAAACTATAATAGTTATATTTCTAGATATTACTTAGTTAGTATTAATATAATAAAAAAACTAATTAAATAGAAAAGAAAATAATAGAAAATAGAAAAAGGTAGTATACTAGGATTTTTTTTAAACTTACTTTTATAAATTATAGAAACTAATTACTTTCTAGTCTTAATAGAGCCTATTTTTCTATAGTATTCTTATATAGCTATATACCCTCTTTATATATAGCTTTTATCTAAAAGTATAATCCTTTTTAGATTAAATTCTTTCTTTTCTACTATCTTTAATTACTATCTAGTATACTTAAGTCTTTTATTTAGCTAATTTAGCTAAAATTTAAAGACTTTTTAGTACTTATATTAGTAGTAACTCTCTCTTCTTCTAAAAAGTATTATAACTTTCTTATACTAGTACTTAGATTATTTTCTAGTATTAATCTCTTATTTATCTTCTTAGGGCTTTAAATTATATCTCTTATAATTACTCTTTTTTATTTTTTAAAAATTCTAGTAAGTCTTTCTTTATATCTTTTTATATCCTCTACTTTTATATATTTTTTCTTTTTAATTATATTAATAGTATTATAAATTATTTTATATTTCTTTTTTAAGATAGTAGCTATTATATTAGGAGAGTTATTAGCTTCTAATAGAAGCTAGACGTTAGGTTCGAGTTTTAAGAGATTTAGTACTAATTTAAAGAATTTAGTAAAAAAAATTAATTTTTTTAATTTATTAGCTATAGGCTAGTATTTTAGTAATCTATTATGTAAGCTAACTATTAATCTATTTTTTTTATTTTTTTTCTCTAATTCTAAAAAATTACTTAGATAAGTAACCTATACCTAAAATTTATTTATATAATCTTTACTAATAAAACTAGGATTTATTAAAAAATTAGACTTTTTTAAACGTAAATTAAAAAGTTATACTACTTTAAAAACTAAGTAAAAAAATACCCCTACTTTAACTCTAAATATAATAATATAGGCTATATAATATTTTAACTTTTTTATTAGAAAATTAATATTTACCTTTTTCTCTATAAAACGAATATTTTCTTTTATTTCTAGCTTATATAGTTATTAAGATATAGTATATTAAAAAAGGCTATTTTTTTAATTAGTTCTTTTTTACTATATACCTCTATATATAGATTCTAAGTATAAGTTTAGTTAAATCTAGTACTAGTATAGATATAGATTAGATTAAGATACTTATTATATTATATAATATTATATAATATTATTAGTATTAAATATATTATATATACTATAATTATTTACTATAATAATATAAGTATATTTATTTATAGAAATAAAATAAATTATATTTAATATAAAAAGTATATTAGTTAGATTTAAGGTAATTTAGTCTATACTAATTATACCTATACCTAAGGCCTATATAATTCTAACCTAATCTAATCTATTACTAGTATTAATCTAGTAAATTTAAGTTAGGTTAAGTTTAGCTATTATATAATCTAATCTAACTTTAACCTAGTCTATACCTATTTACTAGTCTACTAAGTATTATAAATTAGTAAATTAATTATATATTTAGGTTAACGTAGTTTCCTATCGAGCGCCCTACTCTACTAAGCGCCCTACCCTAATTTACTAGTAAAAATTAATAAATTACTACCTAATATCTCTAGAATAACTAGGTAGAATTAGCTAGAAATTTTACTAGTAATAGATATATATATATTCTATAACCTATTAGAATTTATAGTTAGTACCTCTAATATTATATAAGCTATTAGTATAAGAAGTAGAGTAGCTTAAGAAACTAGTTTTAATTAATAACTTTATAGATTCTAATAATAATTAGCTATAACTTTTACTATATATAGAACTATATATCTTATACTTTATATTATATTTATATCGAGATATCTTCTATATTAACTAAGTTATTAAAGATAGAAGACTATCTCGCTTAATTCTTCTAACCCTTATAGGTACTAATCCTAATCTAGTATAGTCTACTTTACTTTTAAATAATTTTATTTAATATAATTAAAATCTATATTTAAAATTTTAAAGCTATAGCTATATTAGTTTAATAGTTATATAAGAAAGTAGTAATAGTAGAAAAATTTACTTTAAGCTCTAATAGCTTACGTAATATTAGAGATACTAACTATAAATTCTAATAGATTATAGAATATATATATATCTATTACTAGTAAAATTTCTAGCTAATTCTACCTAGTCGTTCTAGAGATATTAGGTAGTAATTTATTAATTTTTACTAGTAAATTAGGGTAGGGCGCTCGGTAGGGTAGGGCGCTCGATAGTAAACTACGTTATAGTCTATATTATTATATAACCTATTATCTAAGTATTTATTATAGTATTCCTCTTTAGGTTTACTATTAGGTTCTATAGGTTTACGGTTAGGTAACCTTACTATAACTATAATATTTAATTTTTTTATCTATATAGATCTAACCTAACTCTAACCTAATCCTTACCTATTTATTACTCTATATATTACTATAATACTACTAATTAGCTAATTACGCGAGGTTATAGTCTAGTAGTTTAAGAGATAGGCTTAAATCTATATATCCTACTATTTTTATCGACCGAGAAAATTCTACTACGGCCTGCTCCGTGCGCGTTATCGATAATGATTTTCCGATAAAAAAAGTTGGGGCAAGAAAATTAAAGCGAGTACATGCATGCTGTGATCGCCGCGACAACTCGATAATTCCTCGTGCCCATCATGTCACTCGAAGAGAGACTGAGCAAAATTCGGGATAACCCGAAGCTCCAGGGCCGGCAGCAGGTAGTCAACCGTCACGTGCTTCTTGATCACTACCATACTAACAGCCCTAGACACATGTTCTGCTTTCCGCTATCGAGGACACACTGCGCCAGCAAAAGTCCGACTTCACGCCTACGGCATACTTTGCAGCGCTATTGTCGCTACTCAGTCGCCAGATTAATGCACAAGGCATAGCCAACAAGGAGACTGCGACTGCAACCATCTACCTCCTTGACCTCGTCGCACCCCACGTCCCCGCGCCTCTCCTTCGCTCCAAGTTCACCGAAATCTTGACAAGCCTTGCGCCATCCCTAACACACCAAGACGCTGATGCACCCCTCCTACGATCGTCGATTGGATGCCTCGAGTCATTATTAGTCGTGCAGGATGCGCGCTCATGGGACCTACCGCAGTCACAAATCAGCCCTCGAAGGGCTGTCGCGGGCTTGTTACAGATCTCTGTTGACACTAGGCCAAAAGTCCGGAAAAAGGCACAGGAAACCCTTGCAAAGGTACTGGCAAACCCTCCCCCAAGCCCATCTCTCGACCATCCAGCGGTGGATATGTGTGCCGAGACAGCGCTGACGATGCTGCACGACATTGCGGCCAAGTCGAAGAAACATAAAGCCAACAAAGATGGCTTGAGCAAAGACCCTGATCTTATGCATGCTCTCCAACTAATCAAGACCATTTCAACTTCATCAGGCGGTTGGCCTAGCCGGAAAATTGATATCCTATGCGAGCTCTTACTAAATATTTCCAAATCGAGCAATGATTTTTTGACCATGGCTGCCTTTGAAATTTTCGAAGTTGTCTTCGCGGGCATGGCGGAGGAGCTCGCATCAGCGAAATTGCCTCGACTGCTCGACGTCATCGCCGAGCTGCAGCCCTCGAAGAACGACTCCCAGCTTCTTCCACCTTGGATAGCTGTCATTTCTCGAGGTTACGAGGTGTCTGCCCAACTAGAGCCCGAAGATACATTCTTGAAGCTCCCAGAGCTATTTATCATGATCTCCGAGTTTCTTACTTCGTCATCGCACAACATCCGTATTTCTGCCTCTGAATGTCTGATTTCTTTCCTCGTCAATTTGATACCCGATAACGTTATCCTGGACCCCTCCGTATACGATGAGAAAATCTTGGAAAAAGTCGCAAAGATTGCGCAAGACCTGTTAAGTGTCAGGTATCAGGCCGCATGGATGGAAGTTTTCACTATGCTATCTGCCATGTTTGAGACGCTCCGGTGGCGCTCAGATCCGATAATGAGATCAGTGCTGAGGACGGTAGGAGATCTTCGAAGCAACGAAAGCTTTTCAGGCAAGAAGGAGGCAGATGTTATCATATCACGAGCAATCAGTGCTATGGGCCCGGATGTGGTGCTCGAAATTCTACCGCTGAATCTGCCGCGGCCACCGGCAGGGCAGACGGGTAGGGTTTGGATGCTACCTTTGCTCCGCGATTCAGTACACAATACTAAATTGTCCCATTTTAGAGCTGAGATGGTGCCACTTAGCGAACAGCTGTACGAAAGGGTCATCGAACATGGCGGGCGGGAGAAGACCATGGAAATCAAAGTCTTTGAAACCGTGGTTCAGCAAATTTGGTCCATACTGCCCGGATATTGCGACCTGCCTTTAGATCTCGTGGAGGCATTCGATCAAAGCTTTTGCGAGATGTTAGCAAACTTACTCTATGGCCAGACCGATTTACGAACAGATATTTGCAAGGCGCTCCAAAACTTAGTCGACAGTAACAAAGCTATTGTAGAGCTAGAGGGTGAAGAAGACCTCCTTGCACAGGCTCGAATATCGAAGGATGATGCCCAGAAGAACCTTGACCACCTGGCTGCGTTTTCGAGTAACATGCTTGCCGTGCTGTTTAATGTTTATAGTCAAACCTTGCCTCAATACCGGGGAAATATTCTCAGAACGATCAATGCTTACCTAAGTATTGTCCCTGAAAAGGTTGGTTATTAACAAACGCGTGCAGTTTATTCGCTGATTCAACTAGGAACTCATGGAAATATTTGAACGAGTTGCGACCAACCTCGAGTCTTCACTGCTAGCAGAGGGCCCACAAACACAGGCAGACAAGCAAAAACAGGATAAAAGTCAAAGCAAGATGCCACCAATGAGTCACACGCTGATGGATTTGATCATCGCAATCGCTCTGTACCTTCCGCGAGACAGCTATCGGTCACTTTTCCGCATGGCCGAAGTCATGATCAACAAAGACAAAGACCCGCAGCTACAAAAGAAAGCCTACAAACTCATTCCTCGTCTCGCGGAGTCTGATGAGGGAAAGGCGGCATTAAAGGAACGTAATGGGGAGTTGCAGCAGCTTCTACTCCACAGTGCAGAAAAGGCCTCGGCGCCTGCGAGGAGAGACCGACTGCATGCTATCCTTCAGGTCATCCAATCTCTTCCCCAGAGCGATCTTTATTTCATCCCTTCAGTCTTATCCGAGGTTGTTATTTCAGCCAAAGAAACCAATGAAAAGGCCCGAGAAGCAGCTTATAATCTCCTGGTTGCCATGGGTGAAAAGATGGCAGAGGGCGGCAAAGTCGTTCAGGCCAAAGTTCCAAATATGCCTGCCGATGCACCAACTGTCGACGCATCTTTAGAGGAGTACTTCACCATGGTCTCAGCTGGTCTAGCAGCTACCACTCCCCACATGATCTCAGCATCCATTACTGCCGTCACCCGCATCCTATACCAATTCCACTCAAAGATATCCAATGAAACAATTAATGGTTTGCTCGAGGTTATGGACATATTCCTACAAAACCCGAATCGAGAGATTGTACAAAGTGTTTTGGGCTTTGTCAAGGTTGAAGTAATATCCTTACCAGAATCGCTTGTTCGGCCGCGCCTCAAATTGTTGCTGTCCAATCTCATGGTCTGGAGTCATGAACACAAAGCCCACTTCAAGGCTAAGGTCAAGCATATTGTTGAGCGTATGGTTCGCAAGTTCGGAGTGGATGAAGTCGAGCGCGCTTGCCCTGCAGAAGACCGCAAACTCATTGCCAATATCCGGAAGACACGCGAGCAGCATAAAAAGAAGAAGCAGCAAGCTGAGGACGATGGTGAAGAGCCAAGTCAAAAGTCGAAGGGCAAATTCGAAAGCGAATACGACCAGGCTGTGTATGGCAGTGAAAGTGAAGACTGTGAAGGCGATTCGGAAGACGAATTTATCAGGAACCAAAGCAAGCAACGACAGGGTAACGCCAAAGGTGGCAAGACCTACATCGTCGAAGACGAAGACGAGCCCCTTGATCTACTCTCAAAGAATGCTCTAGGTAACATATCGACAACAAAACCACTGCGCCAACGCAAACAACCGCAAAAGATGAAAGCACGGACAGACCTAGATGGCAAGCTTATACTGGGCGACTCAGATAACGAGAATACGCTCAAAGGAAAGGAAAAGGCTGGCGATGATGATACCCTCATGGACATAGACGATCAAGACACAACTCTCGAGGCCGGTATCAACGCCTACATCGATGCAGTTCGCGGCCGTGACGCAGCCCAGCGCGGCCAAAAGGGTAAATTGAAATTCAGTAATAAGAAGACGAGAGACGATGATGACACGGACATGGACGATGATGGTGCAGAGATTGCACAAAAGCAGGTTCGGACGGCAAAGTCTGGTTCTGGAATGGGCAGAGGGCTTAAGAATGGTCGCCCGGGTTTAGGTGCAGTGAAACAAAGGAGTGGGAATGTCAGTGATGGCGGAGGGAAGGGAAGGGTAGAAAAAAACAAAAGTCCAAGGGGGAAGGGTTTCATGGTTGGTGGTGGGAGAGGGCGAGGAAGCAAAGGTGGATGGATGGGACCGAGGTGAATGCAGTTGGAGAATATAAAATGGAAAATGCTTCGCGTATAATGATTTTCACTCAGCAAATCTCATAATATTCTATGTCACCACAATCTAGCACCCTTGATAGTGCGCCTCAATTCACACGAACTAAATCCAAATCTAGCAGAACCCATGAACATGAAGCTTCAACGAAAATCACACGCCTTACTACATATCTCAATTAAGGCATACGTATCGACATCTTATTTCCCATATTTTTCTGCCCGCTTCATTAACTACGCAGTGTTCTCCCTCATGAACAATTTAGTGTGCAGCGACCAGCACGCCCAAACACAGACGCTGGTTCTCACCTGACCGACTAAGCTTATGGCGAACTTGGCGAGGGGATTTATGTAGCTGTCGAAGAAAATCTCACATTATCTAGTTAGGGTGGAGGAGGGGGCATCCCTCTTTGAAGTAATTTATATATCCCTGGCTGCTACATCGCCATTAGTACCAACAGCAAACAGACTCAAGGAGAACTATCGCTGGATCTTTATTGGAACGAGTGTCTCTACATTGGGAGCTTCTAAGAACAAGTATATTTCCCATACAAATGCTTTGACAAATTGTAATTTTCAAGGCAGTTAGATTTCGTTGACTCGGGTCCACGCTCGGTCCATTCCTAAACGACACCTGGGCAGCCCCGCGCCCCAAAACCCCACACCTTTCGCGCTCCCATCCCATGCGCAAATCAAATGCTACCTTTACTACCACATTCAGACAAGAATGATCGTCTCTTCGCGATCCTATTTGTTGTAGTAGGCTAAAACAAAGCAGGGAGGGGAAGTGCCCTTTTTCAGCCGAGGCACACGCATCCGAAAACTCTCATGGGCTTATGAGCTCTGCATTCTACACGCCAACGTTAGCTAGTTTAATGCTTCCTGGTAACTTAAATAACATTAATATCTGCTACTCTCCCTCCACAACTTATGCCATCATGGAGCCCACTGTTGCAATCATCGCTCTGATCTCGTTGTTTGAATCAACACTTGCAGCCTACATCATTCCACAGCTTTTTCCATCTAACACCTTGACATGGTTTGTCTTCGTATTTCTCTTCTTAAACATGAGCGCCTATGCCGTCTACAGCGTTTTTATATACCCCTTTCTCCTTAACCCCCTTCGCCACCTCCCGCAACCTAGAGGCTCCTGGCCATTGATCGGTCATGGTTGGCAAATGTTTCAACGGCCCCCCGGCTCGCACCACCTTCGAGCAATGAAAGAGACAGACAATGATGGAATCATTCTAACACGAGGCCTTTTCCACCGGGATAGGCTCATAATAACGACCCCAGCGGCCATAGCAGACGTCCTTGTTCATAAATCTTACGACATGGAAAAGCCCCCATGGGCACGTGCATTCCTGCGGAAATTTCTGGGAGATGGCTTGTTGATGACTGAAGGCGATGAGCATAAGCATCACCGGAAACAAATCATGCCTGCGTTTCACTTTCGGCATATCAAAGAGCTGTACCCCATCTTTTGGTCAAAGTCCATGGAGATGGTAGGCACGCTCAAGGCGGCACTGGCGGAAAGCGAATCTAATGTTGTTGAAATTGGACACTTTTCTACCCTAGTCACGCTCGACATTATCGGGTTGGCTGGCCTAGGTCGAGACATTGGATCCATGCGAAATAGCGACGATGAACTTATTAGAAATTATGAGGAGGTTCTCGAACCTACGACCGAAAAGGCAGTGTTCTTTATATTGCATTTGGTCTTTCCACAGTGGGTCATTGCATCGTTACCATGGAGGCTAAACGAAAGGGTCCGAGTCATCACAACAGACTTAAAAAGAATATGCACCGAATTTGTCGTGCAGAAGAAGTTGAGGTTGAAGAACGAAAGCCAAGAAAGCGTTGACATTCTGTCCATCATGATTCGTAGTGGCGACTTCTCGGATGCTAATTTGGTCGATCAATTGCTCACATTTCTAGCAGCTGGGTAAGTTCAAACCACTCAGTACTATAATCGTCTCACACAAAGATGATTGAGAGACCACCACCATCATTCCAAAAGATTACTAATTCAAACCCAGTCACGAGACCACCTCATCAGCCTTAACATGGACATCGTATCTCCTTTCCAAACATCCCCACATCCAAACCCGTCTGCGCACCGAAATCCATCAACATATTCCAAACCCTACCGCCCTTTCCAATCCTGCCAACGATGCTACTTCCATTCTGGAAAGCATGCCCTATCTCAACGCCGTTTGCAACGAAGTCCTCCGTCTCTTCCCCACAATCCCCGTTACAGCACGCGTCACCATCCGCGACACCACCGTGGCAGGTCACCTGATACCAAAAGGCACTCAGATTATGGTTGTCCCATGGGCTATTAATCGGAATCCAAAGCTTTGGGGTCCAGGCTCAGAAGAGTTTGTGCCAGAGCGCTGGATTGACAAGGAGACTGGGCGCGCGACCATGAACGGAGGTGCAGAGAGCAACTATTCCTTCCTAACCTTTTTACACGGGCCTCGGAGTTGTATTGGTGAGCGATTTGCACGGGCCGAAATGAGGGCTTTGGTCGCAAGTCTTGTTGGGGCGTTTGAGTTGAATATGGCAAATCCGGGCGAGAAGGTTGTGATTGGGGGGACGGTATGTTTTGCTCATCCCTAATACTAGCATTTGTTTGGTTTGAAGCCTATACTGACTGTTCGATAGATCACAAGTAAGCCTATGAATGGTATGAACCTCAGATTGATACCCGTGCAATGGGGAAGTCCGTGAAAGGATTGTGTAAATGTTGACATCAAGTTCAATAGACAAGAGAAAAGGTTACAATATTTACTTTATACAAGTGATATAAATTGCGGCCCATCCATTTCATAATGGCTGAATACAAGTACAAGATCAAACTTGTCGCGATGATGGTATGAGTCCAACTTTTTGCAACGCGAGGAGTTGACGAAACGGGAGAGGTGGGCTAAGCTTTTTAGTTTTTTTTAATAAATGACTTCCATGAGCAAGATACAAAGACCAAATTTGGTTTTCTCCATTTGGCTTTTGACGTGCCAGTAACTTGAAAAAAATAGGGGTTTTATGTATCTGCCAAACTGATACATGCTTAGACCCAGAACCACGCACACGTCCCCTCACTCCCACTTGGCCCACTCTGTCTCCAATGCCTTCATCTCACCCTTTGCAACCTCCCATTGACTACTCCCCCTTTCCAAATCCGCCATCCAATTCACAATCCCCTTCTTCTGCCTTGCAACCTTCCTCTCCACCCTCTTCCGCTCAAGTGCTTTGCGCTTCAAATAAGTAAAATCCGCCTCCTTGACCGCACTTTCGAAGATGCGTTTCATGCGTGGACTGTAGAGGCAGCAACTCGATCCAACCTCAGCATCCTCATTGGGGACGAGTTGGAGGGTTTTATTGAAGCGGCGAGGCACGGTGGAAGGGGTGGAGCGCGATTGTAGGGAGGGCCAGATAAGCGTGTTGAAGCATTCTTCACAGACGGTGAATTCAGGGAGAGCTGGGATGAAGTACCATGGCTTGCGGAAGTAGGGCTTCCCTTGGCCGCATTCGCCTTTGAAGGAGTTTTCGCGCGCCATTTGGATAAAGCGGTGAATATTGGGTCGCTGGCCAAGATCCTGGGCCTCACCGTCGAGCTCAACCAGAAGATCAAGGTACTTGGGGAAGCGCCGGGAGCTAGTACGAAGACTACACATGTACTTGTCAGGAACACTCGATTGGTGTGTGTTTGGAAGTCTCGTAAAATAGCCACGCAGTGTTGGCAATAAAGCTTCAATCATCCTTTTGTCGCTTGAGCAAATAGCAAAGTCGCCTACGTGTATCCCGTCCCTTTGGTCGGGTATCCCATACCACGAAACGTGATCGCTACTGAGCTCTCGGTCTTTAGGGCATGGTCTGTCGATATCAACAATATCGGCAAGCGCATAGATCATCTCGAGTGACGGACGTCGTTGCTTGATGGTCAGTAGCCAAGCCAGGCGTATCCACGGGCTGCCGAAGTCGCAGAACCGGTCAATTGGTCGCTCGCCCAAGCGTGTCTGCGAGAAGTGTATCGAAAAGGGCGTGCTAGCAAAGACTCCGTCATAACATTTGGGACATATGTCGAAGTTTTGGTATCCTTGTAAGCTGTACCAGTCGTCGTAATTGGAAGTCGCCGTTATCCTCGGACATGGTGGAAGTGGCTTGTTTGAGTCCAGTGTCACAGGCATTCTCGAAGGTTGCTCTCGATGGTCATCCATACTATGTTGTGAACGAGCACTGTTTGCTCGTGTTCTCCGCGTACGGGCCGGCTCGTCCAATACATTTATTATGTTTTGGGAACGATAGGTTTCGTCTCTTAAGCGTGGTGAGCCTGGAATTGACGACGACGTTGGAGTACGTGGCGAGTCTGGAAAGGCCTGCTGTGGAGAGGCGGCTGTGGAATGATTGAATTGATAGTGAGTTTCTGAGGGCATGAATACATTTAGCGGCCTATCATCGACAGGGTAAGGCAAGACAGCGCCGACCAGGGGGGCTCTCGCGGGTGAAGGGCTTTGGACGTCGATGCGTGGGTGTGGAACAGGTATGGTCTCATGCCGACTCATCCTAGACGGGGGCTTTGACCGCTGGCTGGTAGTAGGCGGCGGGTATGTGGCATGCCAGTCTGCGTCGGCTATAGGGACTCGTCCAGGAGAAGGGGAATGCACATTGGTAGAGAAAGCTGATGGGGAGGGTGGAGTGTTATTGCCTCTTGATGATGATGGGCGAGAAGTGGGAGGGGATTGGCGGCGGTGTTGACGTGGCTCCTGCTTGGGTTCCAGTTTGAGTTCCGGCTTGGGTTGGGAGTTGTACAAATTTGTCCTGAGGTCTTCCTTGTGCAAATCAGACTTGACGAAGCTGTATCTTGCAGGTTTTCTCTCAGCTGTACGTAGATGAGTAGTGTCGTCCAAGTCGGTGTCTGAGTCATCAAAGGCATTGCTCTTGGGTACAAGTGTGGTTGTAGTTGTGGTGTAGGCATATGGTGTTGATACTCGGGCAGGAATTGCGGGGGGGTCATAGTCATAGTGATGGTCATAGTCGTAGTTGTAGTCATAGTCGGATAGGTCAATGTCCTCAAGTAGCTTTTCTTGGTCGATGGTGCCTCTTGTATTGACAGGCGGCTCCCCATCGCGCGCTTGCCATTCTCGCAGTAATGGTGAAGGAGCGACCTCCTTAGTCAGCGACGCCGTCTCATCTTCGACGCTTGGCGAGGGTGGCCATGTTTGCTTGCGGGGTCGTGATGTGAGGGAAGAAGAAGGAGGAGAAGAGTAATAATACGAGTGCTTGCTGTCCCTCATGGCTGTGAGCTTCTCTTGGCCGATGTCTGCATCGCGGGTGCGTGAGTTGTAAGAATCATGCCGAGGATGATGGTACTGAGGTTGGTGTTGGTAATAGTCGGCAGAAGACATGGACTTGTGCGTTGGTCAGACGAGCACGTATAGCTACCTGGGTATCTATCTATACCTACAACCGTTTATCACAGGCACATGAACACACACACACACACATACACATGAATTGAACTCGCCACTCACAATATTTATAGACCGCTTCTTGCTACCATCAGCCTGCTGTTTCTTCCTCCTTCACTACTCCAGAACAGCGGTAAAGCCACTACCCCCAGTCAAAGCACCCAACACAGCCACACCATCCGCCCACCAACCCACGTCTGGCCAAACACAAAACCGAATATCCGGTCAGGATTTCGCCCTTTTTGTTCCTCGCCTTACGTTTTCTTACACTCAACTAACTCCCGTGTCTCCCAAGGCAGATCGCACTTGTCTATATCGTGCACGTACCTGGATACACGCGTCAAATTCTCTTAGAACGAGCCTCAAAGCGACCTGGTCCCAGCCGTCAACGGCGTTAGGAGCAAGAATGACATGGCACTTAGTATGCACGACAGGCTGCCAGGCGTGCCGCTACCGGGCTGTGGATTCAACTTCTACTTTGCAAGGTGAGTAGGTACTTAGTATTAAATCGTTGATAATTATCTATTTCCTAGCTAATTTCTTTCATTCAGCGCCAGAATGAATATCTCTGCGGCTCCAAGGTCATTGTGCCATGAACGTACATGTACCGGGTATCGAAGAAAATGTAAAGACAAGTCAAATAATGTACCACGCAGACTCAATAATATGCCTCGTGACTAAAAGTAATTCCCTTTTGGAATGGCGCAGAAGATGCCTACCGCAATACCAGAAATGACAAGCGCACCGATGATGGCCTGTAGGAAGATGGTGTCTTGGATTTGACGAAGAGCAGGCTCTTTGATCCATACTTCGCGATCAAATATCTTCCGGACAACATTGCGCTTCTCGTATCGGGCCACCCATGGCTCATCTTCCCATGAGTTGCTGGACGCGTTCGAGCTGAGTGAGTCCATCGAATCAAGCTTCGCGTCGATGCCTTCTGGCTCGTCTTCAGATGCGAACAGCTCCCATGGGCGCAAATGACGATGGTGCATTCCATGCAGTACCACACACATACCCTTCCATGCCGCAATCAATGTCGAGATGCCGATGAAGAAGCCAATCAGGGATAACACTCGCCAAGCGCGACCGGCACCACTAATAGTGAGGACGATGGCCGTTACGAGACCGGCGACGATGCCGCCGATACCTAACCCGCGGGCAAAAATGACACGAGGGTGATTGCCATTACAGATTGTCCAGCGGATGAAGTTGGGATGAGCCTGGCAGCGGAGCGACCACTCTACCGTGGCCACAACGTCCTTGAAGGCAGAAGGGTGGGTTGTGTTCTGGAGCGCATGGAGCAGCGCACTGCGTTCTTTGGACGACAAATTCAACTGTCGCGAGCCGCCATCAGCGATGTAGATAGAGATGATGCGGCTGATCTCCTCACGATACGGCTGAACGGTTACTGTTGAGTATGAGCGCTTAGACTTGGACAGCAGACAACCATGGTATAACTTACAAGGCTTCCACTTCAACCCAACGTTTTCAAATGCACCATGAGCACGTTTGGTGTGATCAACTTTGCCCATGGAAGAAAAGTCGTCATGCGATTCAAAAGACTCTCCACCCTCACGTCTTCCAAGACTAGTGGGTGTACGAGGCGGGGTAAAGAAAGGATTGCTAGAGCTCTTCTCGGGTTCGTCAAGCTTGGTCTCGCTAGCAAAGTCGGTGCCTTTGAGTATGGCAGTAGCTTCGGGGTTGAGGGCCTTGGGGCCAGTCTTGGTGTCTGCAATGGCGCCTACTACGCCAGCCCATTCCTGGGAAAGAGCCTTTTCGTTCTCAGGCAGTGCATTGAAGCGTTTGCTATAGTCGCGGTACCAGAGATAAAATTGAAGGTTTTCGGCAGATAGCTCAATGTACTTGAGGAAATTCATAAAGTCGCGGACAGTACATGGCTAGGTTGGTCAGAGAGTGTAATGATGTGATGGATGAATAGCAAACAACATACAGGGCACACACCACCAGAGATGATGCGATCAAAGGAGAGCGCCTCGGGTATGCCATGTGACATGCCACTACTACCAGAGTGAACAGATTCCTGGATTGACTTTTGCTTGGCCTCGCCAGAGATGGAGGCTGCGGAAGAGCAGCGAGACACACGCTCTGGGCGACGATAGGCCAATGAGTAGACCATGGTGGCAACAACGAAGAGGTGAGTAGAGGTGAGTAAAGCTAAGGAAAGTTGTTGAAAGGAGCGTGGTTAGACGAGGAAGTGGGACTCGACAGGAATTAATGAATTGGTAGCTGCAGGCCGAGAAGAGGGCCGAGAATAAACTCTTCTGTGGGGTAGCAAAGGACGAAGCGTTGGGCCAGGGAATATAAGTACATGGCTGGTGGCATGCACACACTGGGGCGTGGTTGATGGTTGGGATTGGGTAAGTAGGTACTACCCGTACTGTTGTCGGCTCTCCCTCCTGCTTGAGTGGGGCCGGGCCATTATCAAGTGGTGGATGGATCATCAATTGTCAACGCCAGCGCCAGCGCCAACGCCAAAGCCACTAGATACCAACCTTGTACACATGGGATCCTCAAGTTCGCCGAACAAACAGTGGGCACACACCATCATTCGCTAATCTCATGGAGGACCATCTTTCCCGCAGCCGGCCACCCGGCCTCGCCCTACCTAACACTGGCACCTGAGTACATGGTACATGGCCATGCACTTTGATTAAAGGAGTACTACAAGGGCTTGAGAAGCATACCTACTCATCCAATACCTATCCTAGTCACAAAAACCTTTGACTTTTCTGGCCTGCCTCGACGCTGAGTAACTTTGAGCGTGCCAGGCCATGCATCATTCATCGCATTAGCATTTGCACTTGCACATCTTGATTGACCTGCCTTCCGGCCGACGTGTCCGAAGCACAGTGACGTCCTTCTAGACAGCCACACGCTCGGACGATACGACGATATCCATGCTGTACACAGTATAACATTTCATAGCCATGTTCATCCTGTGCGCCTATTCCAATCACAGTCCTACCCCAGCTTGACTGGGGTGTCGACAAGCAAAAGCGCCCGCCCTGAACCTAAGCCTGGTCTGCCATGGGTCCTACCAAACTTTTAGAGCACGCCAGAGAGTATCAGACTTAATCAATTCCATGGCTTGTAGACCACGTGCAACGGGGGGACGATCCGGCCGCCGGTTGCTGTCACTTTGGTGATGCCTGCAGGGAAGAGCAAAGCAAACGTTCGCAGCCCGTGTCATGCCAATACTTTACATGTAATGACTATGAGCTATGTACTATGTGGGAAGCGAGAGGCGCATCATGGCTTCGGACAAAGCGGGTGCCGTGAAGTCGATATTCATTGTTCTCCAGCTTTCAGCTTATGGAAGAGGTTCGGCAAAATGTGGGCTCTGCCATTCTTTAGTGTGATATCTATATGGGATCGTACTGCACCATTACTGCACGAGACGAGACTGATCACCACCAAGGGTAGACTCGAGTCGCAAGCCATTGCCTTGCCGATTTGCTTCCTCTTTAAACCACAATCGCCAACTGCGCCGTCGGCTAGCTTGTTGCAATGACAGGCATGACAGGTCAAGCCAGCCATACTCGCCAAGCGCTGTATGCATGGCCACGCTATGCTAGCTCGAACGCTGAATCCTGCACAACGAACCATCTGTGGCGCTCCACTAAACATACATCCATCCACTTATCATGTACGTGCTATTGTGAACCGCTATTATCACCATGACGCTATTATCGAGTCCCGAGGCCTCGACGGTTTCAGATACTGGATCTATCTTCCCCACCACGCAAATCATCATCTGTCACCTGTCACCTCCATAATCGCACGTCCTCGTGTCCAAAAGAAACAACCATTTCTTCCTATGGTGCCGTACTCATCGCCTTGCATTCGGTATCTCTATCGGAGACTCGCGGCGAATTTTCTTTTGCAGCGCCGCGCCCGGTGGAACCCCCCAATGCACGTCCCGATACTATATTCCCGAAGATGATCGACCTTCCTTAGCGCAATCTCGCCAGATCACGCGTTGATTGGACAGGAAGCTTAGGCCAGTGGAATTCAACATGTCTAGAAATGTGGAAATCGCTTTGTTGGTGTGTGGCTTCTTCAGATAAAGACCCACTAATATTAGTCTCGCCCTAGATAATTATTGGTTTGTTATCAAACCAGGTACACCCGTCGTATCCACCTATTACTCCTGTGGCCCACCAGGCTCAAGACGGCGAACCAATCCATAACTGTCTGCACCCCTGATTCCCGAGCTAGGGCGTGTACCAAACAATGTGAGCATCCCCCCTTCAGCCTCTGTCGCATGCGGTGTAACAGTCATAGATACCCAGATCTAAAAAGTGCACACTCGTGCTTCAGGATCGCAGATACTCGATGAGCTATTATTGCAACATATTAAACAAATTCAGCCAGGTACTTCCTCATATTCCCTGGTACTTGCTGGTGAGCCTCTCCTTATCCAGGAACCGGAAAGCGAGATCATGATCTTGACCCAGGGGGATCAATTCAAACCAGAGGTCGAGGGAGGCCAGCCTGCGCAGTTCACTCCGCATGTTTTTAACTGGTCAGCACATACCCCTCGACATCACGCCAAGAGACCCCTTCAGTTCCGTTACGTGGCATGCTGACACAGACAAAAGATTTAGTATTTTGTCAAGTCTTCTACTGCTGAGGTTTAAGCTGGGTCTTTGGAGGGTTTGGCCACTGTATTGATTGTCTGTGCTTGACTTTCACTGAGTCCACATGGCATCGTAGAAACCACTAATATTGAAGCAGCTGGCTGACCTTTGCACAAACCGTAACGCAGAACACATCGTGGGCGAGCAGGCCATGAGGATAAAATTGATCAGGTGAGCAAATCGTTGCTTTGCTTTGCTTAGCTAAAAATAGCACTGTATGCATTGCGGCCACTTGCATATTACTCTGTATTGACTTTGGTTTGTCTATGGAAAGAATACAGCCTTATTGTAGGTCTCACATGCTCTCTTTTCAACTCGGGTACTGAGGAACTGGATATCGACACACGTGCTTCTGTGTTGAACACAAGGATTGGTACAGTAGGTATGTCGAAGGGTAGGAAGAACTATTGAACTTGATAGTTCATATTCAAGCTTAGGCAAATGCATTGCTGTAACAGAACGACAAGCACACCGGTGCTTTTTATTGTGCGGCAAAGACATGACGAGAGATGAGATGAACAACGCCTTTCAAACTCTGCGACGTATACGGCATCCCAAAATTTGGGGGAGTGTCCACCCTCGGTAATACATTGCACTTGTAGTAAAAGATTTCAAGAGAAAATTCTCGTCACCATTTTGTCAAACAAATATTTGTTCCCTAGCTCTATAACGTCCTTGAATTGCCTAGGATGCAATAATATACATTAATAACTGATAGTAGGTGTAGGGTGCATGCACCAATGTAAAAGAATGTAGCTGGTAGAAAAACCGTAACGAGGAAGTGATCCGATAGGTGGAGAAGAACTACAGCAGTCCCCATATAAGTATCGAACACCTAGTGTACAAGAAGGTCAGATTTGCGAATTTTGATCACAATCATGTCTTCATCCAGAGTGAGGGAAGCGAGGCGGTGGGGTGAAAGCCCCAGGTCATGTTCTGAGCTTTCAGTTATGCAAACATATATGGGCGGAGATAGGCGGCGCAGTCGAAACTTGGTGCGGCACTTGCGCGGCACTTGTGTCGGACGCGCCTTTGGTGAATGAACGTGACTGGCTGAAGGTGTACCAACCCATAATAAGACAGTCGCTTGGCCTTTCGAGGGTAACAGCAACCCTGGCCACGGCGATTGTCTTGGGACTCTCCAAGCTAAACCACAGTAGCTATAAAGTCTCAAAATTGGGCAGTGTCAGCCGCCGGACCCAACAGGGTATGGTGTTAGAGGCAAAGGCTTCACCGACCCTGGCGTTTTTGGGCGACGAGGGCCTGGCGTTATTATGCCTGAAGCGTCGCTCACATTTTCGGTGTGTAACCTAGGACCGAAGGGTTGGAGAGGCAATCCAAAGTAGTCCGGTGGATTTAAAGGTGTAATGGGTGACAGACGTAGGGGATTAACACGGCCTTGAAAGCGGATGTTTGAACGTGCTTCAGCCGCTGCAATATCTATTGAAAGGTTGCTGCCAGATCGAGAATGACTAACATGACTTGCTTGGCCAGGTGTACTGGGACGAGTATTGGTTATGGACACCCGGCCACTTGGTGTACGTGACTGTGTAGGCCGGAGAGGTTGAGGGTGCCCTATATGGGGCGTGTTGGAGCCTGTCGTACTCGTGGAGTTTGTGTTGTTTCGTGTATTATTGGATGGTGTTCGTATGTGTTTATGAATTGCTGGTCGCTCAATGTCAAGTTCTACAGGTATGTTCGTGTACTGAGCTGTTGCCGAAAAGTATTTGGGCATCATCAGGGCAAACAGTGATCGCATAGCTGGCAAACAAGCACAAATGATTCCAATATTGACCTCCACTACCGATAGTGCTGCGTGAGCTGTGTTATCAAATGGGAGATCATTACTTGTTGCAATGTTGTCAAGGGAGTAGAGGCGAATGACTGAAACCAACGATACACTACAGTGGTCAGCACATACACAAGCGGCCATTCACTAGATATAGGCTCACCTTGTCCCCAGCGCGAACATGAACACCAATCCTCTCTTCTGACTTTGGGAGATCTGGAGAGTTTGAATGAGGGGCATTGGTAACAAGAGAATGACAAGATCCTGGGCGATGTTTAGGCCTGCGTTCGAAAACCATATTACCATGCGGTCCATGCAATTCCCATCTTTTATTGATTTGTCCCAAAAGAATGCAATGGGATTGCACAGAAGAACGTTGCTGAATACAGCCCAAGCGCCGCTTGTGACCACGACTCCGAGAAGGAAATAGCATGCTTTCCGGAAGCGACGCACCGGGAATATTCGAAAGTACTGTATCAAGATCGAGATTTTCGTGATGGTAAGTGCCAGGCTATATATCCACATGCAAGTCCAGAATGCCTTTTATCATTGTTAGCAAATATGCGTATAGTGACAATAGTGAGAAAGCTTTCAGTTCGATCTGCCATGTGCCCCTTCAGCTGCTCCTTCGTACTAAGGGTAGGCTGCTTAGCCCGAAAAAGCAGAGTGATCTATTGAGGGAATGTAGATTGTGGATTTGTACTCACCCTCAGCGACACTACGCGCTCGTTTGCATTGAGTTGGGTGGAATGACGCCCCAGGCCATGAAATACTTGCTCTGAAGTCATTACAGTAAGACCAATAGAGAGTACCTAATGATTGTTAGTTGGACTGAAGAGGAGAAGCTATGTTGATTTACCATAGCAAAGACCATACCAGCGTCCTCGAAGCCGGCCACTCGAGTCAGTAATAGGCGAGCAAAGAGACGCAGGAATACGACCATGCCAGCAACGAGAGTAAACGCGAGGGCAATGGTGGTCACACGAGTACCAGCTGGTGTGGCCAAATGGCTGTCAACCTCCATTATGGTGGTTACCATAAAAGTTTATATTGTGTCGATAGATTGAGAGTGCTAGAGCGAAAGCTGGCCAGACAAAGAGTGCTGTTTGTTCTTCAGACGTTGTAAATCATCGTAAAAGGTGGCCGACGCTGGAAGTCGACAAAAAGGAGATGCAATGCACAACCAGGTGTAAAGGTCTAGAATGTGGTTCGGCAACTCGCAGGGCGAGAAATACGACAAAATTACTGGCAGGAAGATTGACTGCAAAAGTTAGGTGCAGATGGGATTGCCAACGCGCAGTCCTTTACTATAGCGACACGTTCTGGGACACTAGCCTGAGTTATGTGCCTGAATGAAAACTGTGGAGACAAGCAGCTGTCAGGGTTTCTCCACACCACGAGGTTGTTCCTGCAGGAAAGGTCACTACTTGCGTGACTATGGCGCAGGATGCTGATCGGATAGAGGTCTTGGCCACACCATGATTGGTTACATTGCTGAGAAACGGTAATGCAGGGGCATTAACGTCGCAACTATAGCCTAGGGCGAATACCTCACTCACAAATGCCTAAGCGAGCTCTAGATCTTGCTGTTACCCAGATCATACCTCCAGTGCTTAGGCATGCCTGTGAGTCGCAATATGCTTTCATGGCTGGCGTTGCAAGTTAGAGCCCTCGGGGTCACGTTTGACACCTGTGCGGTAGTGCGATGGAAAGTGCGTAAGCGGGAGTGGGAGTGGGAGTGAATGAAGCCGAACTCGGAAGTTTCGAACGGTGACAATCATATGTAGGAACCATGAAGCTACAGCGCTTTCAATAGATAGCTGTATCAGATAACTGGATCTGGGAGACGGACCGGACCTACCTCGTACTGTGCAGCAGTCGAGGGGCAAGTTTTGGTTCCTTAGCGCAAATTCTAGCCGAACGGAGTCTGTGCGCCGTGGGCTAAGGTACGAAAAGCAGCTCTAAACATGTGTGAAACGGAACCTTAGGCCTGGCTACTTCACTATCGAACTTACTTTGATTTTGAGCGAAAGGTAGCTGAAAGTTGAGAGTCTAAAGTGCCATGAGATGGCGAGAAGTTCTACTTGATTGACAAGAAATTTCATCTTGACGCCAGCAACTTGCTGATGCTTTTTACCCATGTAATTATAGCATCCTCGAGAATTCAGTTTCAACTGCCCTGCCTAAGATTGCTGAGTCGTGGTGTTTCTACCCTACTGTCAAAAACAGTTTGTTCGAAATCTAACTGCAACGATTATTCTGAGCTCATCATGGTAACATACTAGCACTTGTTTTAACCACTAGGTGCTCGTGAATTTCGGCTTTTGGTAGATCAGAAAAATGAGCTATTGGATCGCTGCCGACGAATTACCCGAGTGAGGTCAGTTGGTCTGTTGATTACGTTGAACTATTGCCACAGGGTTAATGGCAAACCATGTGAGAATAGCTTGACAAGGGCTACCTCGACACAAAAGATCCAGACTCTAAGCCAGTGTCCAATAATCAGGATGAGTATGCTTGCATATCATCATGTACGCCTGAGGGGTGCCATGAGACCTGGCCGCATTTTACAGAGGGTGCGATGCACGCCTACCCAGTGCGTTCTACTGCCACTTGAGAGAAAATATCTCGAGGCTGCCCGGAAATCGAAATAGCCTAGGTGACTAGTTTGATAACGGCGACATACTGGGTATCGTTCGCGTTTACGCCTTATGTGTGTGTCGCTGCGAGACGGGTTGATGGAATGTGAAGTATGGTGCAATGCGCATACCGGATAATTTAGGACGCAATTAGTCCAACGTCAAGACCGTCTTCATACCTGCCATTGTAAACAACTTGTATGCTAGACTCACCGTGCCATGCTGAAAAGACAGCTTTTGTCTTGTAAGCGGTGGGCCTTTTCTCAGAACCGCGGCCATGTGTAATTCGACAGCTCTTGCGCCATCATGTGTCCTGGTACTTGGGTCTCTAACTTGGTGCTCCGTGCGCTCAACTCCCAATGCTCAAAATATGGATATGGACAATAGTCGAAGGTTGACTACAGGGTTTCCATTATCGGCACAATACCTACTTGAAAGCCGGCGAGGGTGAGATGCAGCTGGCCAGGTATTATTGCAAGAATATGATCAGTGTGAAACATACCTGCCTAGGTGCCTAGGTAGGTATTGGTACAATGCACCGCTCTACAAGCGACTGCTCGACGAACACGAAGCGTTGCGAGAGAGGGCAGCCCATAGCGGATTCCAATAACGATAAGTCGCGTTGCATCTGCTCAACACCAACATGTCAATAGACAATTTTGGGACGCCATCAAGTGCAGTCGTGTGGGTTTGACGAATTAACTCTTCTTCAATCTCGCAGCGCATGCCGCGAAAATCAATGAAAAGGACAGTTGCGTACTGAACTTGGTTACAAAAATTCCCAGCCGACCCGAAGGCCAACTGGAGCGGTCATAGTTGTAGTTTTCAACTAGCAAAAACGCTACCTCAGACGAATCTTCACTGGTAAGCGTAAAGCCCGAGCACTTGGATGAAGAAGAAAAGGAAAGGATGGGGGGGAGGTGCTGCTTATATAGGCGAAGGGGAGAGTCGGCGCTAGGCAGCAACCGTGCTAGTTACACGTGACCTTTGGTGCCTACCGCAGTTAGAGCCGAGCTTCTACCGGATCAGGCATCCTCATCAAACACACTCACTCACAGCTCTGGAGACAAAATTGCCCTCACGGTTGATATGCACATAGGAGGAGCAAAGAATCTTGAAAGCCCAAAATTGATGTCAATGCCAGAAAAACAACCAACGTAACAAAGTTAAGAGGTGATCTAGGCACCAAAAATATTATCATTTCAAAAGTATCACACAAGAAATTAACTCGAAAGGGATATATCCAAGGCCAGCAAATACAATTCACCAGCCATATCCTATCGATCCCCTCTTACATTCCCACCTTCAAACGCATCTCCTACCATCGTTCTACAAGAAAAGTGCTGCCATGGCACCGGCGGCAAGTGCACCACCAACCTTGATGTGCGAAGCCGCACCCGTAAACTGCGTGGGTGGGGCGGAGAAAGCTCCAGTACCAGATGGCTTCATGCTGACAGTTGGTTTAACGCTGACAAGCGGCGTCTGAACAGGTGCAGTAGGGACACCAGTGCCCATAGACATGGTTAGCCTGACAGCACCAGAGGTGGGGTAGGGCGCTGGGCCGGTGGCGGCGTGAGAAGTTGGAGCCGAAGGGGTGTGCCTCATGGTTCTAGTTGCAGCGTTAACGCGTAGTGGTAGGTATTGGTTGGGGAAAGACGTACTGAGTCACGGTGACAGTGACGATGGAGCAAGAGTCTTCAGCCACAGGGTACTGCGCGACAGCAACGGCAGCAAAAGCGGCAATGGCGAAGAATTTCATTTTGAGTGTTGATTGGGTTGTCAAATGGGTATTGTTGAGAAACGTGAAGTGGTTATCGAAACCGGTAAAGTAGAGAATTTGAACGTCGAGAAACGAATGACTACAGAACAAGCTGTTTGGAGAATAGGTGTGAGTGATTGAAGAATGAAGGGGAGAAAGGAAGAAAGTTAAATAGATGCGGATAATATATACCTGTACGCATATTAATTGAGATGAAGACAAGGTACGGCACACCCCTCTTGCGGACACCGCCGCACCAGCCTTGTCTTGCTTGCCCTCCAAACCTCACATTGCACCGAGTTGGTGCCAGAGAAATCCATATTGACCAGTGGTGGCGTCCTGGAGAATGTTGGGAAATGGGGAGGGGTGGGCCAAGTTCCGGGGTTGATGGTTCGGTGATTAGCGAGATACTTCGTGAATTCGGATTGACTTGTTGCTGGTGTCTGTTTGTTTTCAGGCAGTTGCATAATCGTACAGCTTGTGAGATTGATGGAGTTGATGTGTGACCTATGCCCATCATGCTTTTCAAACATGAAATGCAAATCCAAACGTCAGAACCCTCGAAAAATTCAACTGCGTTGCAAGTTGTTAATAATGCCTGTTGGATGGTCAAAAAGATGAGTGTCATCTTGCAAATAGGGCACGTGCCCAGCCATTCATGCATCTGTAACACTAGCGGCAAATTGTACTTGATCTAACTACACAAAGTCTAGCTTCATGAAACATTTGATTCTCTGCCGCTGGTGGAGAAATTTAAACATTGATTGCGCGGGTTGAGAGTGGAGATAAATTACGCGCTCATCATCTTGCGCGTAAACTTCTCTAGAAGTGTGTGCGGTGTCGATGTCATACTTGAAATAACTTGTTCGCAAAAATGGGCCTGCGGAGAGGGGTATTGGAGCATGGAAAGGAATAGTACCCCGAATGAGTGCACAATGTTAGATGGGTACCTAATCGTTTCGCTTCATCTATCAGTACGACCCAAGATCTTGCTACGAACGCAGTAGACAATGGTACCCCGAAATATAAGCAGGCTAGCTTCGCTACCAAACACGCCAAGTGATTGTAGACTGCTTTACCCAAACTATTGTCACTACTTCACCCGCCCCATGATAGGATCGTCAGGTGCGTCATCAGCTACCGTCTCAGCGGCCTTCGCCTTCACTGTGTTCAACATGCTGCGTTCAAAGTCGTCCCTTGTGCGCAACACAGCCTCAACCCAACTAATATGGACCTCTTTGTAATTGTACTTGAACTCCTCGTATGCGAATGGTACTTGGCTTCTGTCACTCTCAAGTAGCTTGAGGAAATATTCTACTGCACGCCAGCGTTGCATGATCTCTTGTCCCTGTCCATCATATTCTCTGAAAAACTCAAAGGCTGTGATCAAATCGTCTTTCATTTTCGCAGCAAATTGATCTGTGCGCCTGAACTTTACGCTCTTGTTGCGCACCGCGGAAAGGTACTGGATGAGGAGTTCATCTGCTAAGCTGTCGATTAAAAGGTCACGTAGTGAACGGTGAACTTGTTGTACATAGTCGTTAAGATAATCTCGGAAAGTGGCAATGATGGATGCCATGTCTGTCCTTTGATACCATTCTGGGGTGAAAAACTTCGAGAGGATGGGCTTGAAGTCTGTGAGAAAGATGAGTTGACAGAAAATTTGGATACACTTGGAAGAGATATCAATGTAACCAATCTTGAGCTCTTCAATCTGGGCAGGTAAGCGGTCACTGGCAAACTGTTGTGACACAAGCGGCACCGCTTCGCGCTCAAAGACTGTAACGAATGAAGCACGTCCGTTGGCATCCTCTTCGTCATCAATACAAATGATTTGATCGTTCGCAAGAGCGATCAACCATTCCTGGAATACGGCGACAGTCTCACCATCCAAGGCAGGGTTCAACCCGGTGTATTTGTCTCTCTCTTCATCGATCAATTGTGACCAAATGCGCTGGCGGCTGATTAGGGTGCGGAACATGGAGTCTATCACACCTTCAGCGACATCATTGCGATCGCTGCTCGCAGCCACAGAAAGATTCTGGCTGAACAATGTCCACACATCGCCCAATGACCGTGTCTGAAAGATGCCATCAACGTTGATTTCATAGGCTTCTTTGTCTTGGTTTAAGAAACTCTTTCTGTCCTGGGCGTTGATGCGATCCATGTATTGGTCTACAGCTTTGACGATGACGGATCGATAAGTTCGAATGAGTTCTTGGCTGCGATTGTCAATCACGTGTGGTTGCAGATCGTCTTCGGCAAAGCCTAGTTTGGCCATCTTGGTGTAGTACTTGTCTACCCAATTGATGACAGCGAGGACATACTGGGGTGGTAAGCTTTCGTCGTCGGCAAAGCCAACGAGAAAATCGTGCATGGCCTTATGATATATGTTGGTGTACGTGTTCAAGATGTTCCACTTCTTAGGCATAAGATCAACCATACCCAACTTGACTGTGTTTAGGTTGTTGAAGTACCACTTGAAGTACTTGTCAATCTTTTCTGGGTCCTCGCTGAACTTGGCATTGGCTTCGTCCATTTGGGCCTGACAGACGTATTCTATGGACTTTATAAATTTGTCCTTGTAACCCCGCAATTCCTTGGGTCCTGAGTTAATAGACCTAAATCGTGATGCAAGATCCTTGTACTCTCGCTGTGCATCCTGCAGCGCCTTGACCTTTTTGTCTGTCTTCTCCTCCTCTTCGACAACGACAGCCAGTCGTACCACGATCCCATCGTTTCCAGACTGCACTAGCTCGATCAGATTGATGCATGCCTCACCAATGTGCTTGTCGAACCACTCAATCACGTCATCCAGTCGCGCAAAGAGGTCTTGGACGGTGACACCACTCTCGAGGGCGAGGTTGTCGATGAGTTCGGTGGAACCATCTTCGGTGCTCTTAATTTGTGCCATGGCATCATCACGGACATCTCTTAGTTGCGTGAGGCCGTAGTGGATCTGAAGGAGGCATTCCTGGTTAGCCGGATCTTGATCATCCTGGGCTAGGAGCATCTCCAGTTGCTCAAGGCGATCCTCAAAAGACTGAATATCCATCCTCATCTTCTCGACTGCCTCGAAGTTTCTATGTGTTTGTGCTACCAGGTTGATGTGTGGAAAGTCCTGGATCATGTTCTGGGCCTCGGCGCACAGCTTGTCTATCTTCATCATCTCCTCCTTGATCAAGTTGACCGTCCGCTGACCTTGGGTAATGCTCTGCATACCCGACTGAGTCAGCTCCAGCTGCTCTTTCAGCCCATGGCGTAGTTGTCCGTCGACGGCAGCTTTCTTGCGCGTGAATTCGGCCTTGAGCGCGGATATCTTCTCGAGGTCTTCTGGATGTCGCAGCAGCTCTGCAAGCTTGGCAGTCGAGGACTCGACATCTCCCATGTTGCTTGTAGGGTAAAGTACGGCTATCGAATGACCATTGTATTGTCTGTAAGGGGAGAAGCACGCTTCGGGTGAGGGGGGACCTGTGTATGTTCAAGTTCAAAGTGATGGCTGGGGTGCCAATAGTGGTGTGTGCTAATAAGCCGGGGACTGGCACTGGGTGTGTATGCACCGCACCACCGAGCTACCTAGCGCGGGCGGGAGTGCTGCCGACTAGAAAAAAGTGCCCTCCCCACTAACCAAACCGCCACCATGACTTCTTTGATATAAATACAACAAACAGCATGGCTGACGATGAACTTAACCTATACGACGAGATCGAGATCGAGGACTGCTTCTACGATGAGACTCTTCAAATATACCACCACCCATGTCCATGCGGCGACCGCTTCGAGATTTCTATTGCCGATATGCGAGACGGTGAAGACATTGCGCGCTGCCCTAGTTGTAGCTTAATGATTCGTATCATATTCGATCAGGTATGGCTTCACTACCTTTCCACTGTCTTGTGTACGCTGTTCTTTTGGCTAACCATGCTAAGTCTGACCTTCCGGCCGAGAATGACACTGCGCCCCAGACATCCACCATCCCTACATAAAAGACTTTGGTGCACGGTTGCGATTTTCAAAAATAGACACAGACAGCATCTCATCGCGTTGCATACTGTTGGCACTCAGTGCGGAACTTCATCATCTACACCGACATTGACGCCCAACTCCTTCCTGATGATCTCTGTCAAGGAGGAACCGTCTCTCAAATAAATCCAATCGCCCTGTCCACTGCCCTCCTTGAAATTTATGCCCTCCTGTAAGACCACCCAATCGAAACGCTTGGGGCCGGAGATGGGGGAACTAAGCCATATCTGTCTATTGGGAGGCTGCTTGTTGAGCACGTAATTGTGCTCCCTGATCCTGACTTCGAGGATACCAGCCTGCTGTGTGTCAGTTGTATGCAAAGACGAACTGGCTTGCCATACCGCTGCGGACTCGACTTCAATCTGTGCATCTTTCTCTTGTGCTTCTTCTAGCCTCTCCACTAGTTCGTTGAGGTAGGCGTCTGCTCGCTCATGGAATTCGCTCGTTGAGATTTCGGTGGGGGCGGTGGGCTGGTCGTGGCTCTCGCTCTGCTTGGGCGGAGGATTCTCAGAATCTGGCATGATACTCATCCTCTTGGACGAGGTCTGGAAGTGTCGCACGGCGGCGGTGTTATTGGCAGCTAGTGAAAATGCACCTCTAGCTTTGGCAAGGATGCATTTGGCTGGCGATTGGGCCCAGTACGAAGTGCCAATGGCACGGCGAAGAAGGACAGCGTTGAATCGAGTAGCTGGTTTCATTTTGACTGATGATAGCGACCAAGGATGATTGATGGGTTGGGTTGTTGATGCAAAGTAGCAGAGTAGTAGCGTAGTAGAGTACCTAGCAGTAGCAAGCAAGCTCGGGCCTATTGGATTGCATCACAGCACCTCCCCCGCAGTACCTCTTCTTCTTAGGTACCACCACTACTACTACTACTACTACTACTACTACTACTACTATTACTGTTTACAACACAATGATCAATGCTGTCCTCGTCTTCAATAATGCCGGCCAGCCACGGCTGACCAAGTTCTACACTCAGCTGGTACACCCCCAAAAACTACCACAGTACCAAATAATATTCATTGCATGCAGTGCTCATTCTTGCATATAGGAAACTAGCGTTCAGCAGCGCCTCATCTCCGAGATCTTTACCCTCGTCGCCAACCGCCCAAGCTCAGCATGCAACTTCCTACCGTATGTTAACACGTGAATCTCATGTGACTGGCTATGCCCGTCTAACAGCTGCGCAGCCTCCCGCCACTGCTTGCCAGCACCTCCAAATCCTCGACTCCGACCACGCCTCACAACGACACGCCCTCGCTCGTAACCTATCGCCATTATGCAACCCTCTACTTCATCGTCATCAGCACATCCACCGAATCGCCTCTTGCGCTTCTCGATCTCATCCAGGTCTTTGTTCAAGCCCTCGACGGCCTCTTCGAAAATGTATGCGAGCTCGACTTGATCTTCAACTTCGAGACGCTCCATGCGACGCTTGGAGAGATGATCGTCGGAGGTGTGGTCGTGGAGACGCAGCTAGATCAAGTGGTCAAGGGGGTAAAAGCACAAGGAAGAGTCGCAAAGAGGCCGGTGAACGAGAGCAGAGGCGGGAGTGGTGGGGGTGGGCTAGGCGGGTTGACATTTGGTGGCTTGGGGAGGGGTGGCGGAGAGAGCATTTGGACAGCAAGATGAAAAAAACTGAGAGTTTTGTGGAAGAAAAAATACCTAAGGCATGGCATCGTGGACTACACAATGCATATCCCAAGAGGAGGCAGTCGCCGGTGTGTGTATGTGTGCGTGTTTTAGCATTGGTGGCATATCGTTATCATCTGCACCCCACACTCATGCATGCACCCGGTGCCATGTCCATCTACCAGGATCGGCTCTTCGACCGGGTATACTCTGGACGTTTTGTCACGTATGCCCATATTGAAACGAAGCTTGAACAAGTGCAATCTATGCTTGATCGCTAGCACTGTTTACTGGGCATGCGTTCCACCAATCACAGTTAATGCATGATTCGAATGCCGCTAAATTAGGGAAGAGAACACTCTATAGGACACAGCGAATCTGTTACGGACCATGTATAGGTACCATTCTAGTTTATCGCTCTGCGAATAAGTCCGCAAAAGAGACTCAGTCTATTCAACCGTGCCAGCGCTACTAAACTTCCATTCTTTATTTAAGCTTGTCCTTGGCTTCTTTGCTTGTTATCAGACATCCAAGTCGAATCGTGTTTTAACCTTGATCATCCGTCTGCCACGATGCGTCTTCTTACCCTCCTTTCAAGCTACCTGTCGGTTGCTGCAGCCGCGACTCTAGCAAAGCGCGCCCCAACACCAGGCACCCTATCTCAGGTCACATCCTTCGGCACTGCCCCAACCAAGGCAACTTTCTGGATTTATGTACCAAAGAAGCTCGCCGCATCCCCTGGTGTGATTGCAGCTGTTCATCACTGCCAAGGTACTGCACAGTCATACTATGGCAGCACGCCATACAAGACGCTTGCCGAACAATATGGTTTTATTGTCGCCTATCCCAGTTCACCCCATTCTGGGACATGCTGGGATGTTAGCAGCAAGCAGACTTTGAGCCACGAGGGTGGTGGTGACAGCAACACCATTGCAAACATGGTCAAGTGGGCTGTAAAGGAATACAAGGCAAATACATCAAAAGTTTTCGTTACAGGCTCCAGCAGTGGTGCCATGATGACAGTAGGTTGATTGAGTGCCTCAGAGGCACATCATTTACATATGGTAATGCTAATCCATGTTTCAGAACGTCCTGGCCGCAACCTACCCTGATCTTTTCAAGGCTGCCATTGTCTACTCTGGCGTCAATGCTGGCTGCTTCAAATCCAATTCTGGTGCCATTGACGCCTGGAATGGCACCTGCGCCGGCGGGCAGTCGATTGCAACCCCCAAGGCATGGGCTCAAGTGGCTCTCAATATGTACTCTGGCTACACTGGCAGTCGCCCCAGGATGCAAATTTACCATGGCAGTGCTGATACTATCCTAAAGCCTCAAAACTACCAGGAAACCATGAAACAATGGGCCGGTGTATTCAACTACAACTACGACAAGCCAGAGAGCACGAAGGCTAATGATCCTCAAAGTGGATATACCAGGACAATCTATGGACCTTCAGTCCAGGGTATCTTTGCTCAGGGCGTAGGACATAGTGTGGTGGTTCGAGGTGCAGATGATATGAAGTTTTTTGGCTTCGCTTAGGGATTGTGATGGGAAGTAAAACGAAGCATACCAAGAAATATGTCAGTTTAGAGAAGCGAAATCTTGTCAAAGGCATTTATAGTATTACATAATGTCAAGATTTATCCACCCTATTTTCTCTGAATGGTCCATTTGTATCATGTTCAGCAAAGTAACAATGTGAGATCACAGCATTCTTTTAGAAATAAGATCAGTTTTTTTTGGCATAAAGTTATCAGCCTGGAGCTTTCGGCAACTCAACTCATACGGCAAAGTACTTCCCTCATTGAGATAGAAAGTGCAGGACGCAACAGAACCTTAGCTCCTCCATAACTGTAATCATAAATATTACACATCACGCATACATTATGTCCACTACTCTACGTACACCCGTAGCAACTAAGATACAAGAGTTTACGGGCCATGCAGGCATGGAGGCTAACACAAGTCACAGGTGCCGAAGTGACATCACTATTTTTACGCAAGACGAATCAAATGCACAACCATACGCTCAAAATGAGCGAGGCGAGGTTTTCCCTGATATTTTTCCAATACTGCCAACGTCATTGGAAAAACCTATGTCCTTTCCTCCAACCCCACGCAGGAAAACACGCCGGGTCAGAAAACTTGCCCCACCTTCTTTGAAGCTCCATCATTCGTCAAAAGCTCCGTTAGCTTCATGCCCATCCGTCGGTACCCTCGCTCAAGGCCCAGCCGGATACCTGTACACACCACTGTCGATGCGTGGCACAGGTTTTGAGTCTTTGGAGTATGATCATGGTATTGCGTGTATGAGTGATGGGGCAGTGGTGTGGTTGAGAGGCTGGTATAATGGGCGCATGAATATAATAATGGGAGGGTGGAAGATTAGGATAATAAGGGCTGCGAAAAAGGCTTGGTTACGATAGAAGATGAGGTTTAGGCGTTTGAAATAGAGGTCATATTATTTTCATTCGGTAGGCGTGTTGCTTCACATTTTTGAAGTAACGCGGTAGTCACCCCGAATGAAAATGATTTTTGTGGACTGACAATGTGTGGCCTGAAAGTGATGAAGATGTCCTTTCAAATCCAGGTTGTCATTTCCTTGGTTAGTATCTACAATCTGAAGTCATTCATATAAGCTAGCAAGCTATGGCTAATAAAATTTGTGTTCCAATGTGTTTTTTGCAATAGATTTATTTCTAGGAATATCATGGAAAACCTCCCACCTCTAATATTTAAAGCAGCACATATCTAGTACATCCATTAAAGCGTATTATATTTTGTTCATGTTATCAGAGAGTCTGTGTGCTTTTATTGGGAAAACCCCTGTTTTCAGATAATATCGATCGGTATTTGAGACATGATGGAACACTGTACTTGTACAAGACAATTTTCTACCACTCAGCAGGCACTATGTAAATATATACACCACTATTCATCTACAATGCAAACTTACTTTCACCTGTTGGGTTTCATACTTAAGCGAAGATTGGTACGCAAATACCCAACAAACAAACTTATAACCTAAAACCAAGTATTTTATCGCACCTCTGGTAGTTCATATCACAGCTCCATAATAGATAGAAGCTCGTTTTTCAACTCGAATATGTTCTTCACCAGCTTCATGTCCCGGACTCACAATGTGAAAAAAGCGGAACTACCACTCGCCAACACACAACAGGTTAGATGTTCAATCTGTCAAAGTACTTCAGTAAGCCATATCCGCAAGCCTGAAGCGCTCAAGGAAAAATGCCCTACGCACCTCACGCCTACAGATAATACTCGGTGTCTCGGCTCCATCTGGTATAAAACAAACCCTGTGGCTGCGCGCCCAGATGGTTTTGAGTCGTTTCCTCGACTGGAGCCATTGTTTTCTTTAGATTTAGAGGAGGAAGGCAGAGAGTAGGGAGCATGCCGATTTGAGAAAGGTATGTACACGATAACATGTCTAGGTTTCAAGAAATGGAGTGGAGATTCGCAGTCGAGTTGAATGGGCAATTTACTATAACAATATAAAATACAATTTTCTAATTTATGTTTCCTGGTTTTTGGCTTTTCAAGTACCTTTCATGCATACCATCCTTGATAGTTTATTGCAATACAATGCCTTTAGCAAAATTATAAGCTTGCAAACTTTTCACGCGGACCAATATGCTAATCTCGTTGTATATTCCCCCAAAACGCCAAACCATACATGAAAAATTCCGGTGACCTATCGTATATGTCCCTGATGTCATTCGTAGCCTGGCATAACCTCACCCGATCTGGATTCAATAAAATACCCAGGATCTGGCCGCCTGGCCGCGCGCATTTGGTCCTTGGTCATGGGTCTCTTCACTTCCTTAACATCCACGAGTTCCTTGATTCTCATGATCTGACCGGCTACTGACTGTGTGACGGGATGGTAGACGGTCGTCATGCGTTTGCGGAGACCGAGCGCGTGAAGAACGCCTTGTGTTTTCTGGGGCATTCCAATGCCGGAGCGCATAAGAGTTATTCGAAAGTACGACATTTTGTAGATTGGCTGTGCGAAGTTTGGGCGCGTTTACGGCGGGTTGGGTGCGAATCGGTGTCTGCAGGAAACGAGGGGATCTTTGTGAAGGTCAATTGACTTGTCGTCGCAAGGAAGCGCCAAGGCCTAACACGTACTGATTGTTTGTTTAGTTATTTATCGATTCGTTCATTCATTCATTTGCTTGTGTGGTTGGCTGGTTCCGGATGTGGTGGACTCGCTCGTACAACTTTTCCATGTCGTCTTGTGGAACATCTGCATTATCCAAGGTTGGCCTTTCCCGAAGCGGACCGAGCCTCCGTTGGGCCAAAGTCGACCCACGTGCTTCCAACATTCACTTTTGTCTCCCCAACCGTCCCTATCCGCCTCAAAAGCCTAGGTTTTCAAATAGTTGATTCGATTAGTCTAATTCTTTCGTGGACATCAAGTTGCGGTGAACAAGATTTGACAGCTGTCATCAACAAGCAAAAGCAAAAGCATGCATCCTTCCGTACCACTATATTAAGATGCAGCCCTCCGCACCCTGAACCAGTCGGGCAGCGGGCTATGCAATACTGTCCTCGGATTAGACCAATTTAACTTTGTGCGGCGATGGCAACATCTGTCCGTCTACCTGCACGACTCTGTTTTCACACACCACGATACGATTGGCCATCCTGCGGCAACAGCACTTTGGAGGATCGAAGTGATTGCCAAACATAGATTACTTGCAGAAGGATTTAGTCAAGCTGACCGTGTTTCACTACATCTATGCCGCGCATCTTCCCTCTCACCACAGTCTCAGTCAAAATTCCCCTCTTTGTCATGTGCAATTCTTTGGTGATTTTCTAATGCTATACAATGTGCATGTATGCTCACATCCCCCTAGAATACTTTCATCTAGAATAGATCATTGGTATCTGCATACACATCGCCCCCACACCTGGCTCCATATTTGGTTACACTATACTTATACTGTATTTCTATTGGCCCAAGGACGATGACATGTCAGACGGCTAAGTGTGGGCCAACTTTGCCAGCCACACGCAAGTGTCGAAGACGTCTCCAATTACCAACGCCCAGAGGATCCATCAGGACGGTTACCTGCGTGGGGTCGGCTCATACCTGGGCTGTTGGACCACTATCTTGGTCCAATACCCAGTTTCCCTATGTTCAATAATATGCTCTACCTCTTCCCTCTCTTTATACACGGTTGCTTGCGTTTGAGAGCTATGCTACTCCGTCGGCATGTGGAGTATTGAACTGCAAACTTGAGTACCTTTCCACACGGGGAAGGGAATTGACATGACCACAGGCTTCTGATACTGAGATATCTTAACACCGTTTTGAATGATTAGTTCACCGCTTTGTTGAAAATGGTGTACTTAAATCACATGAGATAGCTTTCCAAAATAGCTCCTATGCCACGACGTTGTTCCTCGTCCAAACTTTATATCTCCACAGAGCCACCAACGTCTCTTTTGTGTCTGTTGATAGTGGTCTTTCTCTTCGTTGTCCCACAAAGCGCTGTGGTTCCTATCTTGTATCGCAAAGCAATTATTACGACAGCTCTAACCGGTCCTATTGATTCGTATTAGTGAGCTAAAGCCGGACATCAAACTGACCGCAATACATGCGTCAAAATCACCATGACAAGTACGCGCCCCTTTCTCTGCTCCAGCCAATATACTGACTGTTTTCGTAGCACTCTACACCATTACCCAGCCTCCATCTCACACTTTGTTACCCTCAAATTCTACCCCAGCAGCAACCCCGACTGCCATTCCAGCCTACGTATATCGCGTCCACCGTACATCTGCCCAAACTCGTTACGCCTTCTCGACCGGCTTCAGCGCCAAAAACCAAACTACAATCCTGAATTACACATCTGCCCTCTCACGCTTCGGCCTCGCCCATTTACACCACCAAACCAACATTTCCTCGCCTTTCATTAGCGTGTACGACAACCAGGCTCACGCGGAGAATGTAGCTAGGCACTTTGGTAAGAAGTATGGAGAAGATACATGTGTGGTCAAGGTAGATACCCAGCATCTTGCAAGGGGCCCAGTATTTCGTGCGGCAGATCTCATGAAGGAAGGGGGTGGCGATGGGAAGGAAGCTGAGGAATGGTTGCATTGGGGTGAGTATTTAGTCATGTATCGTATTCCGGCTCAGGCAGTTAGAGATCAGACGCCTGTTGTAAGGGGCGATGACCAACGGTGGAGGGCTGTAGGCGTGATCGGGGCGGCCCCAAGTTTGTGACCTTGATAGAAGGATATGGTGGGAGCTGGACTCCCTCTGAATTAATTTGTGGCGTTTATTTCCATCGCTGCCTTACCAGCAGTATGTTGAATGGACACAGAATAAGGTTCTGTTTTGGCTACATGGTATATTAATTATCTTAGTGTATGCGTTCGCACAAGAAACCAAATCTAAGAGCACAAGCCCAACCAGGCAACTAACAGTGAGTGAAGAAAGGTAATAATTATAAGTCTTGGGCACGCCAAGCCAGGAAAGCCCGATTATAAACTGTAGAGTTGTACCTCAGTGTTCCCGATCAGCGGCTGGCTTGAAGTACATCTTTGGAAACGGGACACACCTGGACACCATCTGGGTGGTTCATGCAAAGCCCCAAACACTGCTAGAGGATTTAGGCAAATTTTTGATACTCGCTATCGTATCAAGTCGTATTTTGGAGGTCGATTATTCATTCATTTCCCACCATTGACAGATATTTGCTCACATCGTGTATATCTGGTGTAAACACTCGCAACCGCTATCAACTTATCAGCCTGTCGCAACAGCAACCCCCGTAGCACCATAAGCTCTTATCTCAGATACATTTTGCATCTCATCCAGATTGTGTCATTTCCCCATTATATTCGTACTGAACCCTCTGTACGTCAAAGCATGACATGCTAAGACTTGTGCCCCAACCCCTATGCCGGAGCACCATCCCATAGGAGGAACTGTGTAGCGAAAGGATTCATTGACTCACCTGCCAATCAAAACGTTTGTGTGGGCGCTTGACCAGGATTTAAGCCTTTGCACGAAATGCAATAGATGCGAATCGTGTTCTGGCTATCATCATTTCCCATGACGTCATTCTATAATGCGACAAGGATTAGGAATGCAATGGGCGCGATTTCATGCAGGGTTGGATACGATCTGCCGTGAAGACTGGGGACATTACCTATGTTGATCGATTGAGTTGTGTTATGTGGTTAAGGTAAGCTAGCCGACAGGGTTTCGAGCCACCCGGGGTTTCGAGCCACCCCTCAGAAATCGGCCACCCATCTGAAAATCGTGTTATCTCAACAACCACCCTACCAAAATGGACAACCGTGAAGAATCTATACAAGCAGCTATTAATAATCTTAATACTAGTATTTTTTCAAGTTAAAGAGCTGCTGCGAAAGTATACAATATCCCTCGAGCCACGTTCTCTGCGCGTATACGCGGTACGCAGAATAGCCAAACCAGCCACGTATACTAGTAGCGATTAACTCTAGAGCAAGAAGAGTTTCTTGTATAATAGATCCTTAAAGAAGACGCACGCGCTTTTCCTCCCTCCTATACTTGCGCTTAAGAAATAGTAAATTGAATCTTAAGGATGAATAGAGATAATAATCCTATTAGCAAGTATTAGTTATCCTTCTTTATTAAGCGTAACCTACGCGTCGCATTAGTTATAGGTAGAAAGATAGAGGCTGTACGGGCTAAGGGAGTAATATAAGAATAGATACGCGCGTTTCTTAAGCTCTTTAAGAGGACTTATATACGGCTAGGTATAAGAGCTAAGGATATATAGAATATAGATAAAACTAGGAAGGCTCTAGGTATATGTATAAATACTAGAGTACTCGTAAGTAGTTAGAAAAAGAAGGCTTACTATTAGTTACTAGAGAATTATAAGTAGGTATTAATAATTAAGTATATATTAGCTATAGGTAAGAAACTACGCAGTTTAGTTATATTTAAAGGGAAGAACTTATAGAGTACCTAGTTTCCTGCGATAATTCCTAACTAGCTTTATATAACCTCTAAGAATAGCTAGATATCTAATATGATAGGTATTAAGTAGTTAAAGCGCGTATTTCTACCTAATATAGCGCTAGAAGACGACTATTAGAGGATGCTTATTTTAGATAGCTACGGTAGCTATATTAATATTAAATTCCTATAGGCCTATAAGTAGAATAAAGTTTAGCTTCTATTTCTACCTCCTTATTCTTCGTACGTCCTATAGCCTCTAGACCTCTTAGTATTCTTAGTTATAAAGAGGTTCTACTAATAGTAAATCTAGGCACTATCTTACCTTAATAACGTAGTACCTATTAAGAAAGAGCGCTTTATTATATCCTACTATAGAGCCTAAGAGGCTATAATTACTAAGAGAGTTATACGAGTAGGATAGGCTACTATAGGTATCTATCCATTTAATATTGACTAGGTAGTTAACTTATCTTAAGTAACCCTAAGACCTATTACGCTACTACGTCTCAATTAGCCTTAACCTACTAAGAGCTACCTCTCTACCCCTTATAGTTCTCGTAATCTTTTTATAGCTTAGAGAGAGCTTTATAAGAACGAGAGTATTAGTCGTAAGACTTACTAGCTCTTTGAAAAAGTAGGTAAGGCACTTGTAGTAGTAAATACACGGGCAGTAGCGCTTGAAGTAGAGAATAAAAGACTTTATAGTTAACTTAAAGCTCTTAAGCCTTAGCAGCCACGAAAGAAAGTTCATGTAGACCTAAATTAACGTTTTGTAGATATAGAGACAATTATAGTAGCTATACGAGCCTCTGCTCTTTTGGAGTCACAAAATAACAATAAAGCAGCAGAGAGAGAAGTAGAGAGAGCGGCAACTGAAGTAGCAGCTAGAACCCTTTAGTCTATGTGTATAGAGTGGCAATTGTAACTAGGTTGAGAGAATAAACACGATTTTCAGATGGGTGGCTGATTTCTGAGGGGTGGCTCGAAACCCCGGGTGGCTCGAAACCCTGTCGGCTAGCTTAAGGTTGTTATTGTTTGGGAAGGGACACACCCCTGCTTCCTACTACCATGTCCGTGCACCTAACGCGCGCCGTTAGCCAACGCGCGGAGACCCGATATGCAGCACTATTTCTCAACACCATAACTCAACAACGATGACAGGTATTAAAGAAGTAGTTGCAGAGGTTGAAAGTATACCTTCTAGAAAGAAAATCCCGTGGTTAAAAATAGCGGAAAAGTATGGTGTTGTGCGCTTAACTTTGACGCGTAAGATGCAGCTTAGTACGCGTTCCCACCAAGAGGATGCAGAATCACGTCGTAACCTCAACCTACAAGAGGAGGTAGAGCTTATTAAGTACATAGAGCGACTTACTGAGGACCACTTACCCCCTATAAGAGAAATGGTGCAAAATTTCGCCTCCGATATTGCTTACAAACCTATCTCTGAGAGCTAGGTGTCTCGCTTCCTGCACCGTTACGACGATGAGCTCACACCTCAATGGACCACGTCTATGGATCGCCAGCGATACAAGGCTGATTCTGGTGAAAAGTACACGCGCTACTTCGAGCTACTACACGAAAAAATCAAGTACTATAACGTTGAGCTAGAGTATATATATAATATGGATGAGAAAGGCTTCATGATTGGAGCTGTAGGCAGATAGAAGAGGATCTTTAGTAAGAGACTTTTTAAGAAGAAGCAGTTTCGGCAGCAACTCCAAGATGGCAATCGCGAGTGGATAAGCTTGTTAGCGTGCGTTTGCGCGGATGGTACAGCTCTCCCCCCAGGCCTTATATATCCAGCAGACTCCAAGAACATTCAGGACGTCTGGGTAGAGGATGTAAAGGTAGAGGAACATATGGCCTTCTTTGGGGTATCTCAGAGTGGCTGGTCGAACGACGGACTCGGCCTTGCCTGGCTCCAGCAGGTATTTCAGCGCTTCACAGCAGCTAAAGCTCGAAGAAAGTACCGCCTGTTGCTTGTAGATGGCCATGGGAGTCACCTCACAGAGGAGTTCTTAGAGTATTGCCACAGGCATAAGATTCTATTGGCTGTGTACCCACCTCACAGTACCCACACGCTGCAGCCGCTCGATGTCGTAATGTTCAAGCCTCTTAGTACTCAGTACTCCAACAAGCTTGCAACACGCCTTCACAAGCACTAAGGCTTAGTCCCAGTAACTAAGGCTGACTTCTTTAGCCTATTCTAGGACGCTTGGGTGAGTAGCTTTATAGAGAAGAATATTTTCAGCTCCTTTAAGGCAACAGGCGTGCACCCCTTTGACCCCAACGTTATACTTAATCGCTTCACCAACGACAGCTCCAACACCTCCAGCAACGCGTTAGAGGAAGCTCCTACCTATGGCGGTAAGGCCTGGCAAAAACTAAACACTATTACAAAACGTGCGTTAGGGAGTGCCTCAAAGAAGGACGCTGCTACTATTCAGCAAACACTACACCACTTAGCTATACAAAACGTCCTTCTAGAGAGCGAAAATGAGGGCTTACGAGACGCTCTTACTACTAAAAAGAAGAGAGAGACCCGCAGCAGAGCTTTAGACTTGCTACAATACTATGAGTACTAGGGACCAAACATGCTGTGGACTCCTCGGTCCTTCCGTGAAGCTAAAACCCGCATGAGGCTTGCGCAACAAGAGCAAGAGGAGGAGGAGAAAAAGAAAGCCAACACGAGAGAGCTAGCACGCGCTAATAAGCTATACAATGACAAGATTCAAGAAGAGAAGCGTAAGAAGCGTGCGCGGGAGAAGGAAGAGCGTGACCAGAGACGCGCGCAGGAGCGCGCAGAAATTGATGCACGCAAAGCTCAAAGACAGAGGGATAAGGAAGCTCGCAACGCTCAAAAAGCTGTACAATTGTCCCAAAGAGGCAAGCGAAAGGCCTCACAGAAAGCAGCACCAAGAAAGAAGCAGAAACGTGATGGTGCAGCTGCCCGTAGTACTGTTGTTGCTGAGGCGCGTTCCCCAACTCCTCCACCTACACACAACAGCCGTGGCCGCAAAATCGCTCCACGCAAAAAGTTTGAGTAGGAAAGTTTGTCGCATAGATTAATAAAGTACTCCACCAAAATATCTCATGATAATAGCCATTGTGTGTGGCTCTACAGCCTCATTTTTGCTAGGTGCTGTTTGACGTGCTTGCGCGCGTTGGCTGACGGCGCGCGTTGGGTGCACGGACATCGTAGTCCTTGGGGGCACAAAACGCTACGATCGTTGGTCAATCCACCTACCTGGCGATGCACATTTTCGCTTTGGACAACGCATACAAAGAATCTAATATTACAAGTCCGAAATGAAATTTTATGCCTTCGGGTATAATGCTTGCGTTGGGCTGCCAACCCCTAACCCAAGCAACATTTCCACCAAAATTTTCACACCACAGGCCGCCACCAGAGCAAAAGCTACCAAGGTACTATGGGTATCATGGTGCGATGCAGTCATTGCGTATCAAAACCATACAGGAATATGGGCGATCGAATATAGTGGTGCGGGACTTACATTTGCCCAGAAAAAGCACATAGCAAATCTAAAGGCCATTGAGGAGACTGATAGTGGTACCAACACAAAGATTGATTTCTTTGGCACGAATATGCACGATGGGTTACGCGGCTATGTGGTGTACGATCCAGAGGGTGTCAAAAATAATGACGTTGCTATTTTCGCTACAGAGGTCGAGGCGGAAACAGGCGTTCCTGAAGTGCAACTTAACTCTATGACTGGGGATACGAAGATATTAGGAATTCGCATGCCAAGTGGCAGTAGAGTTTTTGTCGACATAGTATCTTGTGTCAATGGCGAAGAGCAAGTTGTACAACTGAACAATCTTGCAGAGCTACGAACATATCTTGACGCCACCTCATCACGCTCCTTATCTTCTCGCACGATTGCTTCATTTAAGCCGTCACAATGGTGTATAAACGCAACGACAGCTACGGCTCTTGATGATAGTGGAAAAATATACACCGCGACGTGCGACCCGCGTTATCCCAACTCTCTCGGTCGGTGTTATGAAGGAACAGCCCACTTTGAAAGGATACCATATTTTTCCGAGACGCGGATTAGGAAAATTGCTTCTGGTGGGTACATGTCTGCAGCCTTGAGCTCAGATGGTGAGCTCTTCTTATGGGGCCAAACCAACCCTGGGTATAATGGAGAAATCTCAGTGTTGAGCGGAAAGTTAGCTTCAACTGGTGAACAAGAACGGCTTTTATCACATGGGATCAGCACTGGCGACGATCAGGATGAGATGATTAAGTGTTTAAAGGTTACAATTGAAGGCGAAGATGCGTGTGCGTATGATATGGCGATTGGGCATGGTCACATCTTGGTCGCGGCAGAAGTACGGACACTCAGGTCTACTACGAAGCGAGCAGTTTTTGGTGCTGGAGACAACAGAAAGGGTCAACTGGGACCTAGTATTCAAAAAGACTTCGCAGAGAGTTTCGAGGAAATATTACCATTAAAGGGTTTGCGCGTTGGACAAATAATTGCCTCAGCGTGGACAAGCATAGTGCTATCACCAGATTGTTGAACCAAATGACATGTATACTCACGCGCTTGGCATGTCGCCTCTATGGGCACGCTGGTTCTGAAAACACCAATAACGATGGTGTTGGCAAATTGTCAGGAAAGTGTATTAGCAAAGCAATTGTATAAACAAATACATGGCAACTGTGATGATGTAAAAAAAAGACGGCTATGGAAAGGCTCGTATAGACAGTGTTTGGATAGGTGGTGATTGCACACCGTGTCATGGCCAAGCTGATAGCCATTACGATCCGGCACAGCCAAAAACCTACTGAACACTGCGGCTGGAAAGTAGGCTCTGGGGTTTAGGTTTACTAAAAGGGTCTTGTGTAGACCCGATTCCACTACGGGGGGAAGATGCTGGCGGACATGCCCTCCGATTATGGCTTGGATAGGTCAGTAAGGTTGTGGTGCTAGCAGGGAGTACCGGTAGGTACGTTAATGGCTTAGCTTGTTGAAAAGGACATGACAATGATTAGAGATAGGAAGGCCTGATTGCCGATGGCATATCATGTGCTCATGTTTTACAAACTGGTGCTTACAAAGGAAAGCGGAAGATGTGTATCATTGATAGGTAGACTGGCGAAATCCCTTGGCGCGTTTTGAGAGACAACGGGCAACAAGAAAAAGACCAAGGGCATTGCTAGGTACTAGGCTTGCGCCCCCAGCAGCTTATGGTGCAAATAACATTAACGCTATCTTCTAGGTAGTGTTGAAGTGCTCCAGAATGAAACAATAGTAATCAGGAAGGAGACGATGTAGTTTTAGGGCAATTGGAACAGGACAAAATGTAGATCGGCGATGCGATAGTTGAGGAAACGTTGGTTGGTGTTGTGGGAAACTGGCGAAACAGGTGGGAGATCAGGCCACGACAGGCCTGAGAGAAGTACAAGTGCAATACCTACACGGTCACTGTCTGGAGGGAGACCGAAACACGGAGTTAGAGGCTAGGGTCGGCAGTTGTCATTTCGTTGTTGGTTCAAGTATGAATTGTTTCGCATGGCCGTATGATGTCAGTCCAGACCAGAGTCATGGGTAAGAGGAAACATTATTTCGGAGGGACGATGCATTTTCCGAACAGTGGTCTCGCAGCAATCAAAACCTGCAATTTGGGAAGCGAGGTTCACACGTGGGCCGGCACCACATTTCGCGTCGGGTTTCGATGAGTTGGGCCTTGGTAGGCGACCAGAATCAGGATTGGGGGGTGGCACAGTCGGCGGCATGCGCGAACTAGATTTGGGTAAACGATTTATCCAGGCTAGGTCCGGCAGCATTATGGCGCTCTAGGATACTCTCGCGTTTGAATCAGAACGGTTTCGGGACCGTTGGTTGCGTAGGCTCTGGGGAAGACTCGGGGCTTTGGCTGCTTTGAAGGCCGTCGGTCCGATGCCGAGCCTAGGGGCAGCTCCAACAGTGGCATGGTTAAAGTTGAGAAGGAGAAAAACCAGTGTGCACATAGGATTCACATTCCAAGCAAAACAGACGAGGAAACAGGAGGAGCATCGAGATACAGAGTCCGCGGTACGACGCCCTTTTGTGCGCCGGTTTGGGTAAAGAATTGCAGATGGATTCACCTGAACTTTAGCTGTCCAGTTATGGCAGGGTTGATCAGGCAGGCTGGAAACACAGACGCCTGCTGCCTGCTGGAGGGGCAAGGATTGTGACGATCTCTGGGTGATCTGCTAACCGACGGTAGGGGGTTTGGTTTACCGGTACCTAAGTAAGTAGTTCAATAGTTCAAAGTTGTTGTGCCAAGTTAGGTACCTAGGTAACGATGACAGTGGCTGACAGTGCAATGGTAATGGCAATGGCAACGCAACAACGGATACCCCGAAGCCAAAAGCTGACGAGGCCCAAGGTTTGGCTACGTATCGTATAATGTTGTAAGCGCGAAACCAGAGAAAGTGTGGGTAGGTGTGTGTGTGCGTGTACGTAGGTTGGTTCAAAATGGCATCACGCGAAAAGAAAAACAGGTCGTATTGCCACAGCATCAGCAAGGCTCACGGGCCGCGCTAGGCATCTTCGGGCATCTTATTGGCCCGTGACCTCGAAACGCTAGCGGGATCCGGCACTGCCAGGGGTGAGTGCAGCATCATGGATTCATGGCAGTTCGTCCTTCTTTTGCACCTTTCCCAGGCCGGGTAAGTCTTGCCTGTGGCTTTGGTCAACGCCTGTCAACGTCATGTGCACCATCTTGTCCCTGCTAAACCCTACCAAACCCTACCATTTGGCTTTCATGGCTGCTCTATTTCCAGGGAGCTGAGGCTTCCTCGGAATTGGAAGCGAATTCGACCCACTCATATCAGCCTGACCCATCCGTTTCCACCGACCGATTTCTTCTTTCTCACCTAGTAGACACTACCCGTACCCACGCAGCCTTTGCGTTCCGCTCACTCCGCCTACAAACTCTCTCTTTTTCTTCTCTCTCTCTCCTTCTTTGACTTGCTCACTCACTCACCCACTCTAACCATCCACGGCCATGACAGGCGACTTGCAATTCAGCCCATAGCTCACTTGATCCGCCACTCCCGGAAATGCTCAGCATGCAAACCAGGCATCCTTCTCCATCCGAGGGTTTCCGGAACCCAAGGCCCAACACACAAAGACTGAGAAGCAATTCTTTTCCCATTGTCGAGATTCTGGGATGCTCAACACCAGAGGCTCAACTCATATTAGCTGAAGGTAGAGCTGCTGTCCGCAGACGTCGTCCTTGTCAACGGTATAGTCGTTCAGTCGATGAAGACATTCTCGTGACTTACCGCCCAAAAAACCATCTAAAGTATCTTGAGCGCCCAGTGAAAGCTAGTTCGACTTCCGAAGAAAGAATACCATCAGATGCTAGGAACTGCCACGCTCGGATACCTTCAGATATAACGGACCGGAGCACCTCGACTATAGTTCCAGAACGTCGTGACGGCCACGTTGGTACCTTGGCCTCTCCCACCAGCCCACTTGGGAACTATTCTGCCAACCTTGCCCAATTCATCAAGGCACAACTGAAGTCAATACCGACATATCAACCACGGCATGACTCCGCTACTCCGTTATCGCCACAATCATGTCCCGACTTCTCGTTTCCAGCACAGATATCACCATTGTCGCCTGATAAGCCGATGCGACGGCCCGCCGATGCACCAAAAACCATAGAAATCCCTCATGTGCGACCGCCAATGCGGAGTGCCTTTTCAGCCTGGAGCTCGACCGATGATGACAGTGAGATTGAAGATGACGCTGCCTTCTTGCCAGACATGGAGGGCTACGCCAAGGACTACGCCAAGGACTACATATCTAAAAGTAGTAACTACGCACCATCTGTCCTCGGTTACTATGAAACCTCCAACAACAACTCTTCATTCTTGTTCTCCTCTACACCAATAGAGGATGAAAAAGAGCCTGATACAGCCAAGGCCTCCTCCTTCCCCAACCAGTCAGCACTACCAGGTTCTATGACTGAGCCCCCCAAAGATGACGACTACCCTTCATCCCATCTCTCGCAGCCACTACTCACCACCTCGTCAGCGTCTGCCCATTCGCATCCGCATTCGTCCTCATCCTTGTCAGCTTCGTCGTATTTTGAATGCAAACGCCCGCTCGCCATCACATCCCAGCTGAAAGATCGTGTCGTGGCTGCGCTTACGCCTCCACATACATATGGAAAGACGATACCAGCCATATCACCATGGGAAGGGGGTGCCATTGCCAACGTTCATGACGTTTTTGTAGAGTCACAACAGTGTATTCGCGTCGATGGTATGTCTTTTGATATGCTGAGAGACTTTACTGTACCGAGCCGAGTCACAACACCCTGCTGATGCTCACCTTGACGATTGTCTTCTTCTGTCTCGTTTTTCTAGCGTGCCATTTCTTTCTTGTATACTTGGGGTTGTTAGATGTGGTTGAGCTGGCCTTGCCACGTCACGGTGATCTTGTTCTCTTTTGTATTCTTTCCCTTACTGAAAATACAGTCTTGTAATCTTGTTTTTCTTTGGGTCTTGGGGTATACACTTAGAATGTTGCTCCGGCGTCTCGATATCGCTTTGCTCGGGAGTTGGACTTGACGAGCGTACGACACACGACGCCGGTCTCTAGTCACGGAAGGGGTTCTTTTTTTTGTAAATATAGGACACAGGTTATTTCTGGTCTAGGCCGGTTAGCAGTATATTATTTCACTAGTATTTGGTGTGAAACATGAGCCAGTTTTCATGAGCTGCATTATAGAAGTGTAGCGGTAAAGATTAATTTATTAGGGTGGTGTAATTAGCGCGACTGGCAGGGCTGAATGGACGCCAAACCATGTATGAGGTTTTTGTAGCTGCAAGGTCCCGTCCGGGAAGGCCATGCAGCGTCGATCAGGAGGGGCTTCGATACGTCATGATTGATTTGATTGGTTGATTTGCTGGTCAACTCTCCCAACCGAAGCCCCCCCCTACGGTCCAGATGCACGGGTAGCTACACTCAACGCAGGCAGCGAAGCATACAACAATCATTCACGCAGTTGATGATGCTTGGTGCATCATGAAGAGTCTTCGCATTGCAGCTGCCTTGATTACCGCATAGCTATATTGCCCACCCAGTCTTGTATCTGACATGAATCTGCTGCATTAGGGTTTTGAATGGCCACGTCACTCTACCCCGAACCTTGCACCTCTTCGCACAACAGATTTTGACAACAACAACACCACCACTGACCACCACCAACAATAACCCGGCACCATGGCCGAACCAGACCCTAGTTTCATAGCGCAAGTGCTTGGCCGCGCTGCTTACGAGTTCTCTAAAGCGCAGCCAATGCTACCCATGTACGCCCATCTTATCGTTTCCGCCCTCTTTCCTATTTACACTGGCGCACATGCCTCGCTATCTCGACCATCTTCGGCTGCGAAGCCTTGTAGAAAGAAGCGCATAACTAAAGACAAACGTGCAGATGGCGATGATGAGGATGAGGACGAAGAAGGGGAGGAAGAAGATGATGAGGAGGATGAGGACGACGAAGACGAAGAGCGCATCATGGAGGGGCTATCACCAACAGATGCACTACTGATGCCTCTTTTCGCTGGAGGTGCTCTTGCCTCGCTATACTTCCTCCTCAAGTGGATGAAGGACCCCGCGCTTCTCAACAAAATCCTCAATGCCTACTTCGCCATCTTCGGCGTCTTCTCCGTCGCCCGACTCGTGACCCATATGCTCGACATTGGCCACTCACTCATCTTTCCACATCGACACGTGCTCCATGGCACGTTATACCATGTCAATGCAAAGGAAGAGAAGGCTGTTCCCGTTCCAGGCTCTCATAAAGACAAGCAGCCTCTTGTTTCGCCACTGCCAGGCTTCTTGGCTAGGATCCCACTCTCTCATGGTGCACGTAAGATGCTGTGGGCTGATCGGGCAATGCCTGGCAACAAATGGACATTGCGCCTATATCTCCATCGCATCACGGCTGGTAGAACCAAAGTCAGCCCACACGGCATCGTCGGCCTGCTGGTTGGTTTGACTACTGTGGCATACTTCAATTTAGTCGACAAGCCCTGGTATCTGACCAACCTGCTGGGCTTCGGCTTCTCTTACGGCGCACTGCAGCTTATGTCGCCCACTACCTTTGCCACGGGGAGTCTTATTCTTTGTGCTCTCTTCTTCTATGACATATACTTTGTCTTCTACACGTAAGCAGGCTCTCTTTACTTGTCACCGGGTGCTATGCTAATATGTGCCCACTCCAGCCCTATGATGGTAACAGTAGCAAAGTCACTCGACGTCCCCATTAAACTCATGTTTCCGAGACCAGCCCCGGCTGACGACCCTTCCGCCCCCCTTCTCATGCCATGCTCGGCCTCGGTGATGTTGTGCTGCCCGGTATCATGATTGGCTTGGCCTTACGTTTCGACCTATATGTCTTCTACCTCCGTCGTCAGAAACTTATACCTGCCCTTACACAAGCCGAGGCAGATACTGTAGAGAAGCCACAATATCACTCGTTGGCCGGTCGCTGGAGCGACCACTTTTGGACCCATTCACTCATTGGTCGGCCGCTTTGGGTTACTGTTGCGAAAGAAAGCAAGGCGGAAGCACCCTTTACCTTCCCAAAGATATATTTCAAGGCCAGCTTAGTGGGGTATATCCTCGGCTTACTGGCTACGCTGGGTGTAATGATGGTGTGGAATCATGCCCAGCCAGCTCTTTTGTACCTAGTACCAGGTGTTCTTGGCAGCATCTGGCTCACTGCCCTTGTGCGTGGAGAGCTAAGTTTAGTGTGGAATTACACAGAGGAGATTGAAGAGGAAGAAAAGAAAGAAAAGAAGAACAACCCCACGGACGATACAAAAGAACCATGCAAGGAAAAGACGAGCAGCAGTACAGAAGGTAAAGAGCCGGAAGTGCCCAAGCATGCCACTAGTCACCGACCCAAGCGCGAAGTCTTCTCATTCTCCATCGAAGCACCTCGGAAATTGAAGCAACAGCGTTCAATACCAAAAGAGTCTCGAAGTCAACAGAATGCGACTAGCACTTCTCAAGATGAAAGCGAAAAGCACAATTGGGCACCTACAAAGGCTACACCGAACAAGGAACCGACTGGCAAGCGAGTCAGGCTTAACTGAGGTTGCATCTGCCTAAGCTTGTTTTGGGCGTAGATTTGAAAAAGATGGAAAGGCAAAGCATAATTAATTGTAGAAGGCCCAGACTACAGATGATGAGCGCAGCGATGGTGTTTTCAATAGTAGAGTCAAATGATACCCCAGTGACGAACGTCCATAATGAAAATTGCCACGGTAGCCCTCGGTGCTCATATTTTCAATGTAGAATGTTTCCCGGTGTCGCCGTATCTGGAAATGGAGGCTTCCGCAGCAGGAAATGGACGCTCGCTCGACCATCTCGCCGCTTTAACTGGCCGTGCATCAACCTCGTCACATAAAACCACACTACCCTCGCCGTCCTACACTGCTCGCTTTCTCCTCCCCTTCACCCAAGCACCGCCCTCATCCTTCATTGGACGTCTGAACTGCCTCCAATTTCGTTCCTGGATGGGCTGATGATGATGACGGCGACGGCGGTGCCGTGTCGTACCCTCGACAGTCTGTACCCGTGCCTCCCTTTCGACACTCAGCGAGCACATCCACCGTTGCCTGTTTGTCACCTACTTCGTCCACTTCGTTTACCTCGTCTTTCCCGAGCTGAGCAGAGTTGCAGAGAGTTCCGACACGGGAAACGTTTAGGAGCAAATCACGGTCTTTATTCCCGTGTCGATTGCCTTTGGGTCATTAGCTTCCCTGCGGAATTCGACCACACGGCCACTCGTCCTCGGAGATGTTCGGCCTCCTATTACCTCAACAGCTGGGATGTGACCCACCATAGTCGCTTTGGAAGACCCGCCAACACCTTCTGATCATGTCAAGCCCGTGCAACTTCAGCTGGACGCGTACCACACTTACGAGATCTTACAGTTCTAGGAGAACGATTGGTTTCCAATCGTCCAAGTGTCGCCAACACAGTTTCACGAGAGAACACAGACCAGTCACGGACACGCGGGGCGGCCAGGAAGGTACTCACCCAGGCTGCGGCGTGCATCGAGTTGGCTGTGCCTTGGTCTGAAGGATTCCGCCATGATGGCAGTGTTGCATTGCAGCATCCCAAATCAGAAGAAGGAGATGGCAAGAGTGGGTACTCGGTACGGAAATGGTCCACATGGGTACCAATATCTTTCCTTCTCAAGATATGGTGCGATAGTGACTTCTTGAGGATGGGCCCTCTGTCTACTTAAATCTCTCGATTTCCGCTCTCCCCTCTACTACCAGGACTGGCTCCAGACGATAGCATCAGCAATGGCGACCTCTTTTGATACTTTCCGCGTTCAGACGCCCTCGCACTTTCGGTTCATACCCTATTATGGGCCACCTACGTCAAAACCATCCTCTCAACGTTCTCCTCTGAAGAAAATCCTGCCTGTCGCAGATGGGTGGCATGCCATTGATGAGATGCTCCGTATAGGGGTTGAATCGAACGTCGCGCCCCTCAAAATAGAAGTAGTGGATCTGACAGATTCAGGTAGGCTTCCCCCCGGCTGACGTGGCAGTACTATGTTTGCACTGGCTTTGAATGGGGAGTAACAAAACTGCAGATAGTGGAGTCAACGATGTGTCTAGCGGCAATGTTGATGATCATGGCAATAGCGATCTCTGCTCCCAGGGCGAACGTGAAAATGCCCAATGCAAGCAGAGCGGCCCCCCTGAAAATGTGGCTGCTGAGAAGATGGATAGGAGTCTGAACCAGCCTACGATCGCTGAACATGGTCAAGGTAAGTGCTCGGTTTCAATCAGCAGGTGGCCCGGCAAATCGTGTCTGACCTTCTGTAGACCTTTTAACTAGCCTCAAAAAGTGCATTGCTGAACCAAATACCGGAACACACGGCTGTTCCTCGTGGGAAACGCACAATATGCAGATGGACGATGAACTAGAAGGCTCCGGATTTTCCTCCCTAGAAATCGACAACGTGTATCAGACGGCGACGGAGGATGCTGCCGATTCTGAGGAAGTCTAAGGAACCCAGGCTCAAGGCAGTGTCTTTCTACAACATGATTCTATCTGGACGCTGGCTAAGCCCATTGTAGATGATTTACTATCCTGCGCAAATGACGAGGACAGAATCATGAAATCCGTTTGTTTCATTGATGAGTCACCAACCCAGGATGCTGAGTGCTGCGATACCCGCGAAACTCATGAGGTGGTTTCAGAGGTTGAGAGGGATATACGTTCGAATCACTTCTCGGAGCAACCGATGCAAGGCGCTCTCGGCCACGTCCCTTTGAGGGCCACAACAGACGTGCAGCAACTGCTAGGGGAAAAGGCCAAAAAAAATGTAAGAATCAGTCATTGCGAGCGCAGCTGTCACATCTAACGAGCAAGACAACAAATCCACAGCATCCCAAAAGTGGGGCTATAGCAGCCATGACGACAGTGGCGATGAAGACGATGGCTACGATTGCACAATGGGCGGACCGTTGCTGCCCTCTAAGCGGAAGCGTTCACCCCTCGTTGATCGTGTTGTCCGCAAGCGTCACAGTATAGCATCGAGCAATACATGGAAACAGGGTTCTAAACACGCTGCACATTCTACGAAGCAAGGAAAACGATTTTTATCCCGTGGCGCACCGCCTCCTAGTCGTCCTTTAGCTCGAAAGGTAGCTCTGAAAACTCAGTTAGACGCTCATGGTATTGTGACACGGTACAATAACGGCGGTGAGAACAGCAACGGTAGTAGCATGGAGGACGGCGGCCGTATCCAATACTCCACGAAAAATCAACTGAAGAGCACGTGTGAGCTGGAGCGCAACCGGGGCAGTTTGGGCGAAGACAGTGAATACGAGATAGAGCAGATTCTTCGAGCCCGTCTTCTGCGTGGAAAGCTGCAGTACCGTGCTGACTGGATTGGATATGCTGTCGACCCGAAATGGTACGATGCATCCAACTTCAAGGATACACCAGGCCAATCCTAACCGCCCTGGTCTCCCAAAAAAAAACTCAATAAATGGATGAGGCGCGTTGTCGCGCCTCTGCTCCTCACCGCCCTTCTCATCATCTTTAGGAGATCCATACTGCCGCCAACATACTGGGACCTACGAGTGCTTGCAAACCCGCAAACTACGAGTCTCTCGGTGATGGTGAACCTGTCTCGGTCGGAGATCATCAAATCCCATCCAATCGGTAGTAGGTTAGATGGCTTTCAATCTAACTATACTTCGGGCTGGAAAAATAAAGTTGATTCAAATATCGATTGTGATGGTAAGTTCCATCTGCATACTTGCGAGAAAAAGCTGTTAATGGTAATAGACTTGAGACAAATCCTCCTCGCCCTGTTTCCTATCCTGCAAAGTCTTGATGTCGTTCAAGCGTTGCCCTCACAGCACGGCAAAAAAAGACCTTCTCAATGATTTAGCGTCACTATATCTATCGACTGTTTCTAACAGCTTTGATAATGCACGGGTAGAACCTCTCCTCGATGCAGTTCTCAACAAACAGCCCAACGAAGTCATCTGGGACGCTGTCTACAACGCCGTCGCCGAATCGACCCCTCCGCCTACCCCCGCATCCTCTATACCACTCATTGTACAAACGCTATGGCGGTACAGCACAAGTGGTATTGCAAACTCGACGGAACACCGCAAATACATGGACGGTGTGTTGAAGGAGGAGCTGGGGCCCATGTACGTCCGGGTTCCTGGTTTCTTCGAGGCGTTTTTTTTTGGCGAAATCGCAAGCCTCCAATCGACGGCGCAGGCTGTGTTCGAAATGTGTAAGGCCAGGGACAATCCGTTCTATCTGGAGGAGAGTGGGTGGCAGGGTTGGCCCGAAGGCGCAAAAGAAAAAGAAAAAGATGTTCTGCGCTGGTTTGCAGAACTTACGGACCAGTTTTTGGACTTGGCGGAAGAACACGGGCTCAACGGCGACCGCTGGTACAGCCGCACCAGCCCTTGCAGGGCTCTACGGCTGACCGTAAGCTGGATATCGGCTTTGTGGATGATCTAAATGCCGGCGTAGACTCAAAATATTACTGGAAGCAGATCCATATACCAGGAGAACTTAAGAGTAACCCATTAGCCGACATAGCCTCTGAAGCATGGCTCGACTTAGGACGATATGCGAGGGAGGTGCTCGCTGCCCAGGACAGTCGTCGTTTCGTCCTAGGCTCTACGCTGTGTGGGTCGCGCATGCGGCTGTGGGTATTCGACTGACTTGGAGCTATTGCGTCTGAGCTATTTGATATCCACGAAAATGGGCTGCAGTTCGTATCTACCGTGCTTGGGTTTCTATGGCTAAGCGAAGAGTAGCTTGGATTTGATCCTACTATCATTACTAAAGAGGGAAAGCGATATATTAAGATTGAACAGAACGGCTACACTGAGCGTCTTATTATTGATGAGATAATGAAGCGGTTACCTTGTATTACTGGTCGGGCGACAACTTGCTGGAAAGCTTATCGCGAGGGAGACGATTTACGAATACCTCTAGTTATCAAAGACTCGTGGCAGTTTCCAGAACGTGAGGAGGAGGGAGAGTTATTGCGCGAGGCAGCTAATAAGAACGTAGTTAATGTTGCAAGGTACTACTACCATAGGACAGTCTGTGTAGGCGGCAAGGATGACGACATCCACGGGAACGTGCAGCAAGGCCTGGGTATAACAAAGCGACAAATTGCAGGCTAGAAAGTTCGATACCGCCTTCAAGCACGGCTGGACGTCGCATTTCACGAACAGGACGAAGCAGTAGCGTTGGGAGGAAGCGATCGTCGAGCTGCACGGACGCACCGTTACCACCCAGCAAGCGAACTTGTTCGAGCTCTGGCGGAAGGGGAATAGCAAATTGAGTTCATCGTCACATCATCGTTCGTGATTACGGGAAGCCTATTTATACAGCGAGCTCGCCAATAAAGCTGCTCGCTGCGTTGGAAAGCTGCATCGAAGGATATGAGTTATTGCACACAAGAGCCAGCATGTTAGAGTGCGACATTTCACCAAACAACCTTATGATTAATGAAGATAAAGAAAACCCTTCCTGGCCTGTGTTTATAATTGATCTTGATCTCGCGATTAAGGAGCAGCGCGAGAAGTCCTCTAGGGCGCGTGCGAAGACTGGCTCACGAGCATTTATGGCAATTGGAGTACTTCTAGATGACGAAAACCATTCGTTTATGCACGACCTCGAATCGTTTTTTTTGGGTGCTGTTCTAGATATGTATTCACTATAATGGACCAAGGAAAGAATTGCCAAACGTTTTGACAAGTGGAATTATGTGGATACGGAAGAGCTCGCTGAAATAAAGAAAGGAATAATAGGTGATGAGAGAGATTTTCTCAAGATGATAGAGTCCACCTTCACACCATACTATCAACCACTAGCCTCTTTCGCCAACCGGTTGCGGAGGAAGGTGTTTCCAGATGGCAGAAGATGGAGAGATCCAAATCTGAAGTTGTACTCGGAGATGAGGGAAATCCTTCAGGTAGCACAGAGAGCCTTGAAGGACTCGAACAGCACGATATGTTAGGAATTGGGAAGTCGGAAGCAATGCCTGTTTTTATTAATGCACACCATTACACTTGGCGAACACAGGCAAAAAGACGTTATTTCAAATTCCTGGGCATTCATAATATTCGGCGTATGTTTGGATGACGAAAACCACTTGTTCATGCACGATTTCGACTAGTTCTCCTGGGTACTACTCTGGATATGCGTCCACTATGATGGGTAGGGCCAAGGTATTAGGGCGACTAAGTTCGAAGGACATAGTCGAGTAGTAAGGCTTACAGTTAAAGCATATGCTTTTAGATGAAGCAAATGACTAGTCTTCCCGTTACGATGCGTAACAGGCTCTGTGTAATCCACACAGGTTTCCATGCCAGAATATCTATTTTTCCTTCACGCGCGCATGCATCTCCGCAATGAGTGTCGCATCTGCAGTCGTGCTCGACAGTTCACTAGGGAGTGTAGTATGAACATGTATAAAGTCTGCGATGAATACGCCTTCTTCATCTCCTATCCTTAAGCCACTCTTGTATAAAGCATTAGCCACCCTTTGAATAACATCCCATCGAATATCCCTTCGGCATCTATGGCCGAGTTCAGGACCCGTTCAACTGATGGTTTCGACATCTTTTCCAGCGACTCTTCTTAACCCCTTCAGCCGCTGCTCCTTCGAATAATGCGGCTCCGCTGAGCGCGCCTCAAATAGGCTGCTCCATTTCACAGGCGGGCAGCTGACTTCGCTTCATTCGGTACCACTACTTTCACTCTCTATGTGGTTACAAGCGGAAACGTTACCAACTATAATCGTCAAGCTAGGGGGAATGTTCCTGATGGAATGTCGAGAGAAGCACACCCGACTCGCTTAAGCGATTACTTACCTTACTGGGAGCGGATCCCACAGTACAGGCGCAATGGAACGATGAATGGAATCCCAATAATTCCAAGCGACGACTTGTTGCTAGCGCGGCCAACTTGCACCTGGAAACACGGGACACGGATGTGCAGACCAAACTTGAAATTTCCAACCAATACCACGAAGACGAGTATAGTCTTAGTGGGGTTAGAGCCGTTGCTGTGAATGGAGGCAATCATTCACCCCAGGAAAATCCTGCGAGGCGACACTCAGACCACAACGTAGATGGTATGCCGACATCCTGTTCGATTCGCCAGGCGCGGGAACTACTGCACCGATTGCAAACTACTTCGGTCAGCAATCCGGAAGCGATAGTAACAGAGTTACTCTAGGCGGAGGGAGCACATCAAACAGCCCCTAACCCGACGGGCCACCAGGACACTTATGCACAAAGACGTACCCTTCGTCGCCGACCTGCAGCGACCTTGAGACAAATGTCTTCTGACGAAAAAGAAGCGTCTTGGAATGAGTTTGGCGATGGTCAAAACGATGGAGGTTCTGCTTGAGAGCCAATGATGGTTCGGGTGGATATTCTAATGTCTTTTCTTAAGCAAAGTAGCGCTATTTGTGAGGATCATAGAGTTACTCTTTTGATGTTTTCTTTGACTAGGATATGTAGCGAATCATCAGTTTGCACGGTGCGGTAGAGGTAGGTGCTTCCTGGAAAGGAGAGCGGTGATAAAAAAGCCAGCCGTCAGGCCAGCCAGTCACATAGCCTACCAGTTCACATCATCACTTGAGCGCTAATACGGGAGGGCGGCGTGGTGAGAATGCCAAGCGTTTGTCCAAAACTTCCTGCATGAAGGCTTAGTGTCTCGTCTCGTCATAACCTTTCTTGTTTGGCATTGCTACATTGATACTATCATCACTGTGTCATACGCCCCGCCTACGCCATGTCTTTGCATGACAATCTACCTTCAACGGAACGTCAGGACGAGCTCATCTCCTCTGTCCTCTTGGTTGACCGGTCTACGCCAATGGCGTAGGTTTCATATGGTTCAAGAATTTATTTGGGTTACCATTCGTGAGTGGCTTCCACCGTCGTATCCCCACACTAACATAAATAGCATCATTGTTTAGTTGAAGCTGCTTTGTTGGGGTAACTTTGTCTCATCCGATTGCCGGGCTTACAGAACAAGGGCACAGAGTGGGTTTTGTACAGTCCTCTACTTCTAGTAAAGCTAACTAGTACCGCAGAGTTACCGTCAAAAAAACATAAGAAGCTACCTAGCCGGCCGACCTCCACCGCTTCGATTCCCTTCTCGCCTTCCATGGATCGTCCATCCAACATAAAATCGAGCGTTGAACCTTCCGTCCTAAGCGTGACCGTTGATTCGATCTTAAGCGCTTGCAAAACCCAAGATGGTGTAGAGGTAGAAATAATCCTTGAAAAGTTTGTGCAAGGATCTACGAAACACCAATTGGTACGAAAAAACCGGGAATCACTTGGGAAGAGACGGTAAAGGAATCTATAGGCACTAAAGCCTTTAAGATCGCCACAGCATTATCAACGATTCGGGGCACCAGTGGGCTTATTATCTATTGTAAGTATTCACTGGAAAATATTGTATCCTCCCCTAAGGATCGCCAAATTCTGTATGGTGGAGGCTTTGTGCCTGTTGGTCGGCAATAGCCATGCATGTATTCGACAACCTCTCTTTTGTTTACAGTATATTTCCATTCGTTTCGTAAAATACCTAGCGATGTATATCTTCCAGAGGCATGGGGAACTATCAACCAATCCTTCTCTTCTTCAAAATAGTTGCTACAATTCAGTGCAGAAGGTCTAGTTGGCTTTACATTTCGTTAGGGCCACAAAGGTATTAGGTGATCGTCCTCTTCTATGCTCATTTGACAACAAAAATTGCCTTATTGATCTTGTCGACCACGAGACAACCAACTTCCTTTTTGATCAAAATAATCATTGAAGGACATGGAATACGTCCATAAGCAGCTTAGCGCACCAACACCGATACACGTGCTATCGTCATGCCTCGGCACCTGCTCTAGTCACGAGCTTTTGCGCTTTGTTCAAATACTCCGAACTGTCCAATACTCAGATCTTTCTTTCTCTATCTTACCGCCTGTTAAGCCACTGAATAATCTGCCTTACCCACTATCCCTATAGCTTAAACACAAAGAACCTCTGTAAACAATTATCATGTCTCTCAAGTCTAGTAGGTATTATTTTCCTTTTATCTAATTAGTCGTTACAATAACGTGTTGTGTTATCTCTAGGAGCTGCAGGCGCAATAAATGAGACACGAATTCAAGGACTAACACCCATCACTAGACTCCTTCCCAGCCTCGGCCGCCTTCGACGAGATCGCCCAATCTCTCTCCTCCTCTGATGCCGACCGCCAAGATGCGATCAAGAAGGGCGGTGCTATCTTCGCTTTCACTCTTAAAAACGCGTCAAGCCAGACCGAGTCATGGTACATTGATCTTAAGGAGACGGGCACTGTTGGCAAAGGCACTGCACCTGAGGGCAAGAAGGCTGCTGTAACACTGATTTTGTCAGAGAAGGATTTTGGCCAGTTAGTTATGGGCAAGGCAAATGCACAAAAGCTATTTATGAGTGGAAAATTAAAGGTTAAAGGAGATGTTATGAAGGCTACCAAGATGGAGCCAATATTGAAGAAGGCGCAGACTAGTGCAAAGTTGTAAATGGTATAGAAATAGACAACTTACTATTTGCTTGATCCATCACGCCTTATCCTCAGTCTATTAAGCTTCATTCGCAAATCACATCAGACCCGCGTTTATTCAGTTCACGTGAGCTGTATAGCGACTTGGGACACGAATCATGTATTTATGCATCTGCTGGCGCCCTTGGTATCAAGGATTAGCTGTGCTATCCTTACAAAGGTTCGTCTTTCAGGACGTGCGGTCATATATGGAGGCACCATCCCGGCGTATTAATGGATAAACTGTAGACTGATCCCCCTCAGCCTTTCTTGCGCCCCTGATAGTAGCTAATGGTAAGCTATCATAGACCACTGAGTGGAGATTCTAGAGGGCTTTCGTAATATAACGTTTTTGTGTTTCTAGGCGTTTAATAGCTGCAATAAGCCTACTGAAGTTGGATGGATCTTTGGAGTCTAACGAATAAGGAGCTTTTCCCTTAGCTGTTTTAACTACTGCCTTCTACAACTGGTGAAATGAGGACGAAGATATTATTCGATGGTCCTAAGAGGAAGGCGCTGGGCTAGACAAGGCACGCTAGAATGAGGATCGAATTACTATTTGTCTTGTACCGCCTCCATATAGATGAGCAAATAGGGTGTATTGGGTACAGCGCTGATGCATCGCCACGACCTCATTCCTGCGCGAGTTTTCATAGTCGGCTATTTGATAGCTCCTAGAATAGGCGCAGCTTTACTGGCATGATATAGAGCTAAAATTGAAGCAGCCAATGCGTGGCTGATCCACTCCCGTGCAGGGCTAATATATAAACTTCTATAGTTGCATAGGGAACTCAAAAGTCCATCTATGGAAGCGTGGCTGACAGTTTTCTTATTATTTCCATCAGTTTCCTTTCTGTGGGACTGATACTCAGCGCCTTTATTATGTACCGAGATTGTCGACCTCTTATATAGAGCCAGTCTACATAGTTATATTTTGGGTTATCAAGCAGCCGAATATGGATATTACGCCGTCAAATAGAGCTCCTAAATTTATATAAAAATATCGTTGAGGTGTCTATTAGTAGCTGGCCACGGCAAAGATGCTCCGCATCTTGGCCCGTGCGGCGAGTAATTGTCGAATTTCGATTCTGGACCAAAGATAACAGTCACAACTTGTAAAACCACAATCACTAGTTGAACAATGGCATCTGACAGCAAAGTGGCAGAGAATATGCTCTGGGGAGGTCGATTCACGCGTAAGGGCGTTTATCAGCACACTATGGAAAAGACCCAACACTAATGATAACTATACAGAGGGCCTTGACCCGGTCATGGAGCAGTACAACGCCTCGTTGCCATATGACCGCCTGTTTTACGCAGAAGATATTGCCGGCTCGGTTGCGTTCGCTCGTGCCAATTTCAACAATAACATCCTCACCCAGGACGAATTTGCTGCAATTGAGAAAGGTCTCACGCAAATCAAAGAGGAGTGGGCTTCGAATACCTTTATAGTCAAGGAAAACGATGAAGATATTCATACTGCCAATGAGAGAAGGCTGAGCGAGATCATTGGCAAGGAAATTGGTGGAAAGCTACATACCGGTCGAAGCAGGAACGAGCAGGTTGCGACAGATATGCGCTTATGGCTTAGGACGCAGTTGCAGACCCTCGAGGGCTATTTAAAACTGCTAATCCAGACCTCGATACAACGAGCCGAGGCGGAAATCAACGTATTGGTATGCTTGTGCTGGCCTCATTTTTGAAGCATGACCAATCGATGCTGACTCTACAGATGCCCGGCTATACCCATCTACAAAAGGCTCAACCGGTCCGTTGGTCGCATTGGATTCTGTCTCATGCCACTGCTTTCGCCACCGAACTTGAGCGTCTACGGGAGGTCATAAAGCGAGTAAACCGTTCACCTCTAGGCTGTGGTGCCCTTGCTGGCAATCCCTTCAACATTGACCGCCATGCCATGGCTAAGGAGCTTGGATTCGAGGGACTCCTCACAAATTCGCTCAATGCTGTTGGCGATCGCGACTTCGTTTTCGAGACCCTACAGTGGGGATCCAGCTTCATGCTTAAGATGTCTCGCTGGGCTGAGGATCTCATCATCTACTCTAGCCTTGAATTTGGCTTCGTTCGGCTTGCGGACGCATACTCTACAGGCAGCTCGCTAATGCCACAAAAAAAGAATGCAGATTCATTAGAGCTAATTCGTGGAAAAAGCGGTCGCGCATTTGGACATATGGCGGGTTTGTACGTGACTATCAAAGGCTTGCCAACCACCTACAACAAGGACTTGCAAGAGTCTGTCGAGCCTCTCATCGATCATATCAAGACTGTTGGCGATTCAATACAAATCGCGACTGGTGTTTTATCAACACTCACCGTCAACGCAGAGAAGATGCACGCTGCTCTCGCCCCCGAGATGCTAGCCACCGAGTTCGCAGATTATTTGGTCCGAAAGGGCGTGCCATTCCGCGAGGGACATCATATCTCAGGTCGCGTCGTCGCTCTAGCAGAGAATGAGAATGTCCCCATGGATAAGTTGAGCCTAGAACAGCTCAAGGGTATCGACTCCAGGCTGGATGATGATGTAGTTGAATGTTTAGATTACGAGCGAGCCGTGGAGTTGAAGAATGCGACTGGGGGTACAAGTAAGAGCGCTGTTCTCGAGCAGATCCAAATACTGAAGTGTTTACTTCAGTAATGGACTATATATAACTGATAATCGACATGAATAGACTTTAAAATACGAATGAATGTGCAAAACCTGAGCAATAAGAACGACAATTGCTTATGCTTTTGACCACACCAAGAACTAGTATTCAGGATGAGCAATCAAGTTACAATGTACCGCAACAAAAATGATTTAATCTTTATATGGTGAAAATACCTTTACCAAATGATATGAGCATCCCTGATTTCCACTCCACTTTCTATTGTCTAAGCCGCCGCCGTAGCCCTCACATGCCCTGTCTCCATGACCTTCTCTTTGGGAATATTGATCCTCATAGCCTCATCTCTAACCTTTGCAGGCCCCCTCTCATGACCCTTTGGTACCCCAGGAATCCTTTTATTCTTTCCCTTTCCTCTCACTCCCGGGCCTGACACGATTTTCTTCTGGCCTGGGTAATCGCACCGTCCAAATTCATTACAGAAGCCAGTCTTGCATTTTTTATTGCTACGGCATTTTGCGCCCAGGCATGCGTCTCGGGAAGTACATTTTGTGCAGAGTCCCCAATTGCAGTAATGGTCTGCGTCGCAATGCGCGGCTTTTTCGCACGGATTGCCGCGCGGTGGGTGGATGGAGAAAGGCATATTTGTGGTGTGTTTGGAGAACGGCGTTTTGAGAGCGCGAAGAGGCTGGGGAGAGATTCAGAGTGGCATGAAGCGGCGATATCATTGGCGACGACTTGAGTGCTGGGATCCTCAAGTGGAGCTTCACCTGGAATCGAGCGCGTTCTTCGCGATTGAGGCCTGATAGATGGCCTGACGGTGCATTCTTGGCATGTGCCATTTGAACAGTGTATATGTTCTTGACATAACTTCTTGCTATCACATCGATCCCCAACTTTTCCCGGTTGGGTTTCTCCGTTCTGTTGGCAGACGCTATTTTTGCAGATTAGGTCTGGAGCGCAGCCGTCAGCAGTGTCGCAGAGATGGCCTTCGCATCCGAAGGTACAATCGCTCTGTTCTAGGACATAGGGATTCAAAGGTGTTACTGTAATGTTTGCAAGGCCGGTGTCGATTGGTGCAGGAAGATATCTTGTCCAGTCGAAATTACTGCGTGCAGTATATGAGCGCTGAAGAACATCCTTGAGAGCCACCCAGGAGGTAAATTCTGGGCGTAGTGGATTGACACGCGCCGTGAGGCCTTCCTCCATGGTGCTCAAATGTGAGTAAAGCTGTCTTTGGGTCAATTTCAAGTACCGCAAAACAGGTCGGTGAGTTTGTAGCGACTTACCCATGGGATACCCCTAAGATTCAAGGCGTTACCTTGATCGAATATTGCTTCTTTCTTGTAAAAGTGTCCAAACTTGCTGTGCATATACGCCCACTCCTCTACCATCAACAACTTGCCATTGCCCTTCTTGCCCTTCACCCTGGCAGTAAGCGTGTTACCTGGGGTGAACAAATGGGCCCACGGAGTTCCAGCCGTAGAATCCCCCTTCTTCTCAAAGTACCCATGAATCCCAATGACATCAATGGCCGCGCAATCCATCGCACTGTCAGGAAAATTCTGAACGCCATCAACAGTCTGAGCCCCAGAAATGCCACCACTAATCACGGCAATATTGGCACTATCAAGACTAAGATTGAACTTTAGATGGTTGGCAATATCGCAAAGCCAGCTTTCACCAGCGGGAATTGGCCAGATGCCACTAAAAGGTTCATTCTGGAGGTCAACGCCCTGTACTTATTAGTTCGAAGTACGCAGATTATGTAGAAGCATACGGGTGACGAACTAGGATGATTTCCGAAAGCTCAGCCCATGGCCGTCCGTCAAAAGACTTGGAGGGATAGTGCTTGAAGAATACATCAAGCCTTGTTTTGTACAGTTCACGATCTGAAAACTTTAGCATGACACTTCAGCTTGGAAAAAGGAAGCTGCGTACATTCATCTAAACTGTAAAAGTCCAGGAATGCACCATTCAGCTTTTGGCAATATGCGTCGCAAGGAATATCATTTGTCCCTCGAAGGGCATGGGCATCATGAGGAACAATAATGACCTTCATCTGGCCTGTGTCATATTAGTTTTCAACATAAAATGCTGGCGACTTTAGCAACATGCCCTTTGATAGATGATGAATGGCAGCTAGGCAATCATCGAACTGGTCAAGAAGAGACTTGTCGAAACCACCTAATTCATGTTCAGGCTACCAGGCATTAGCATTATTTTTGGGTTGTGATAGCTACTGGTCTTACATCAGTATGCTGGCTGTCAGGTCGTACTATTTTAGAATGAGTGGAAGCTTCTTGTATTGATATTACTGGACTTACTGAATAGCCGAATGACCCTGACCTTGGCTTGTACAAGTTCTCTGATAGTATCATCTCTGTGTTGTGGAGTGAAGAATTGCAGCGTGGGGTAGTTGACACCACCCCATGAGTGAAGGTCGGTTTTAATTCTAAGGTCAGCTGTCACAGGTGTCATCCATGATGCTAGGGATAGCAACGTTGCCAGAGCTGTCGTGAAATGCATAGCGAGAAGAGCAGGCTGCTACAAAACGAACTTGCAGTGACACGCAAAGTACACCGATATAATGTATTGAAGCCATCATCTGGACACGTGTAGACGGTTCTCTACAGCCAGATCTCAATTACGGAGGTCAAGGCCTGTTGTTATGCTGTGTATATTGAGGCTGTTCATGTAAATTAATTGGTGGGGCGTAGGGGCCAATCACAACAGGCCGAGGAGTGAACTACTTTAGTGTCACAAACCTGGGGCCCGGGAGCACTAGAATGATTGATAGTACACGCTCACATGCACGGAAAAGACGGATGAACGTTTGATGCGCATTGTAATGAGCCAAAGATAGGTGGGGCTGAGGAATAGCTGAGAGCAGCAGCAGCACAAACTAACTGTGGAATACTTCTACGAGTCTACGAATGTATTTACAGAGATATGGCGAAATGATTCATGTGAGGCCACTGGTTCTCATGTACAATATTTAATAGTGGCTCAGCCAGGTTCCAGGGGATTTATTCCAGCATATATCATGTCGCCTATTAATTTGACAGTGACAACGAAGATTGGAAGAGGCTCCGATACTACATCAATAGTTGCGCAATTGGATACTGCAACGGTGTATTCTTCGCTTGTGGTCACGAGGTTTCTTGGGAATGTGCATCTACCAAGATGTGTGGTGTCCTCTCAACGTCAGTAAATACTTGGTTGTCCAGAACGACCTTGATACCTTGAACGGCTTGGCCAGGCTCATCGGTTGATGGTAGATTGCGGCAGTGCTGTATAGCAGAGGATATCAGCCTCCTGGATTTGCACAGACAGACTCAAGCCTCTTCAAGGTGGCCAACACTTCCTCTCCTAGGTTCTCGCCTGTGGCCGATTGTCCGAAGCGACCATATCGGAGATCGCTAAGGGAGCCTACAAGGTCTTGAACCTCTTCCAAGGCTTTTGCGTTGTCATGTTCCATGTCTGCTATTTGTGACTCGAGGCTTTGGCATGCTTCTTCAATGCTTGAATGGACGGATGCGAGAGTGTGGGGTTTCTTGCGACCACGGCCTAAGAGCTTGTAACATGTCAGCATCTCTATGCCATGATTTGGGAAGAAAGAAGGAATAGTTTTGCCCACCTCTTCTTCTATTTGAAGCGCAATGGGGTCCAAGCCAGCAACCATTGCATTATCCAACTGTCGACCTTCTCTTGCATACTCTCGTCGCAGTTGTTTTGACCGGCTGACCTCGTCGGAAATAGCACGGCGCACAAGTTCCACGTCCTTCTCGCGCAGCCGTTGCAGTTCTCTATACAAGTATTGGACAGCAGGATTTGTGCGGTGGGCCTTGGGGAATATGTCGGTGAATTGACGCAGAGTTACACAGTCTCGAAGTGCGGCAGGCACAACGAGAAAGTCGCTCAGCATCTTGGCCTCGTGTGACGACATGGATATAGTGGGCAATGTTAGTGTCGATGTTGAACTCTGAGAGTCATCTAATGAAGCGCTGACGCCCTCAGTCGCGTCGCGTGCAGACATGGCACGGGCCTTGCGAGACAGAAAAGACACCTGGGAGATGCGCCTGCCTATCTACTCGTGCTACGGCATCCGCAAACCCCATCGTTACACCTTCTTCCATTCCCTAGAATAATCTTCATTGCAGACCAATTTAAACAATCAAATCATCCTGCTGTGGTGCCAAACGGACTTGTTTGCTCGTCTTCTGCAAATAGTAAAGAGAAAGACGCGGCATACCATTGAACTTCACTTCCAGCTCACACACAACATGGCCCCTGCATCCGCTCCAGAACCATCGTATCGGAAGGACGAGAAGGTTTATTGCTTCCACCATGAGTTGTTGTATGAGGCCAAAGTTTTAGAAGTGAAACCAATCGAGGCCGATGATCAAAAGAGTGGCTTTCAGTACAAGGTCCATTACAAAGGCTGGAAGAATACGTATGTTCCACTCACCTCCATTTTCTTCCTCCTCACATGCATTTTCACGTCTATTCTATTTCACCTCGTTTGCCTGTTGCTTGCCTTTCACCAAGCCACCAAATCAGATCTTGTCCCACCCTCCAACATCAACCCCTTACTCATACATTTCATCAACCTCGCCCAATACGGCCGTCGGCTCTATACCTTAACTATCCATAGCTGCTGCCCTGAAACATCTTGCTAATAAATGGTAGTTGGGACGATTGGGTTCCAGAAGATCGACTCCGCAAGCTCAGCCCTGAGAATCGTGAGTTGGCTAACGGCTTGAGACACGACATGCTTGCCGCTCAACGTGCTGCTAGGCAACAGCCTCAGCCTCCTAAGAAGAAGGCGCATGGATCAGCCCGAGGCAGTGAGGAGCGCCAGTTGTCTGTCTCTGCTACAGCACCTCGCGGACAGAAGCGCATGCGCGATAATGATCTTGAAAAGGTAAGCGTATATGACCCAAAACTCACTGACTTTATAGACAGTAATATATAACTCCTTTTTATCCTAGCTTACTGACTAAAATAATCTAGGAGGAAGCATTTCAGACTAAGCGTGCCGTGAAAATTGGCATACCAGACAGGCTAAAGAGCCTTTTGGTTGATGACTGGGAGAACGTTACTAAAAACCTGCAACTCGTTCAACTCCCATCAAGTGAGCCAGCCGGTGTTATTCTAGATAAGTATCAAGAATATGCCTTTTCGACAGGCACTAGGAACAGCACAGAGCGTGACATCATCGAAGAGGTCGTTGCCGGCTTGAAAGAGTACTTTAATAAGAGCCTTGGCCGTCTACTCCTGTACCGCTTTGAACGCGAACAGTTCTATGAAATCTACACGCGCACCGAGAAGCCGACAGATGAGCTTGCTGGTAAAACGCTTGCTGAAATATATGGCGGTGAACATCTGCTACGTCTTTTTGGTGAGTTGAAGTCTAGGAATCTATCTACACATGGCACATCTTCTGACCATGCATTTAGTTTCGATGCCAGAGCTTATTGCGCAAACCAACATGGACTCGCAAGCTGTTAATCGCCTTCGTGAAGAACTTCGTCAGATGACCACTTGGCTCGGCAAAGATACCCAGGTCAACACGTTTTTTGCATCTGTTTACGAAAACCCAGGCCAGGCCTATATCGATAAGGTCAAGTCGAGCACATGAACGACTTCGTCTCGAACCCCTCTTCTCTGTCTCTCCATCCTTTCTGTATCCTCTTCCTGCATTATCTGAAAGGTGGTGGAGCATAGTTACGGCGCTTTGGCGATTTGGAATTCGGTGTTGGGTATGCTCCAATATTTAGCTAGGCACCCGCCTGTGCGCAATCACAAGGAGCACATATCAGATGTACAAATGTCTATCCCAAGTCGATTCATAGAATTTTTGTTACGAGTTGTTAATTGCACTCTCTAATATTTCAACAGCCCACTTCAAGCACATTGACATGTTCTCTTCTGCCTGTTTCGGCATCCCGTTGATTCCCACACTCTTGCAGACGCTCTCATTTAGCTCGTTCTCTACATTGCCATGACGGAATAGGAATTTATGGTCTTGCACGTAGTTTGGCCAGACCACCTTATCAACATAGCCTGGCGGGTCTTCCCAAAAGCCCTCTATAGTCACGTAACCGGTTCTCGCCTCTCTCCGCCTCTTCGCGGTTTCATAGGTGGTGCGCAGAAAGAGCTTGACATCGAAAAGGGGCCTAATGTCCCCCATGGTGTCAGAGAAGAGTAGGAAGCCATCGACGACACATATTCTTCGGTTTTGCCATTCTGGCTTTCCGTCCAACCACGACGCCACACTCGCCCTTAGGCGGTCAATCTCAGACTGGGGTACGCCATGCTCCCCAACGCTGTTTTGATCTTCTTTGCTTTCCAGCCATTCGGGACTTGTTCCATGCAGCTTGATGTGTTGCAAGGCTTGTTCTAGTTGGGGGAGATTGAGCGATTCAAGACAGTCCCAGTCTTGAATCCCATCATGGACAGGTATCTCTGCGTCTGTGAGGTAGAAGTCGTCTAAGTGTAGAATGAAGAGCTTTGAAGGTGGAAATATGTCGCGCAGCAGACGAGAAAGAGTGGTTTTGCCTGATGAAGAGGGGCCTGAAATGCCAACCAGGAGAGGTTGTGGGGACATGGTGGTTGTGATTATCTTCCAGTTATCATTGCCATTGCTGGGGTTAGTGTTAGGGATACGAGCACGTGCTTTGAGGATTGAGAAGGTGGGGGCGAGGAAAGGAGGAAGGTGGGGTGTGGCAGGTGTGAGGTGTGATGGTGGTTCGTCATGTGTGGCTAGTGCACCGCGTTAGAGAAATGAGATGCGAAGACAGCCGATTTGAGTTCCAAGTGATGTCTTATTGTTGTTATAAGCACCCACAACAGCATGGAGCCCTCACCGCTCACGCAAGACTCTAGGCCTGATATTTTCCAGCCTAAAATTATCCACCTCTATGAGACTCTGTTCACTGTGCGCAGACGAGACAGCGACTTGGGAACCTTTCATAGTCAGCTAACTCCTTACGCAGGAAGACGATGAATATGCAGACGCAGACACAGAGCTTTCCGACGGCTTCTGGCAGGAGTTCTTCCTCCATCGGCCAGATGCAGCAGGCCTCAAGCGTATCCTAGACTCTGTGCCGCCTGATGAAATGCTCCATCGCCAAATGCACTCGCAGCAACTCCTACGCCGGGCGGTACAGGGCATCAAGCAGGCCAGCCCACCAGTCGACGAGATTGCGCTCGAGGTACGATACCACCACCAGCCGCTGTCCACCCACCCAGGCTTACGACCCAGACCTTGACAGTCTTCCTAGATGCCACCCTCGCCAAAAAGTATACCAACCCCAGCTCCGACGTCATTTCCGTCCTCGCAGGCCTACACAATGCCGACGTCGTCATGACCGATTTCATAGCCACCCTCGATACCATTATTCGCAATGGTCGTAGCAGTATGTACCGCGCCTGCCCTTATTCTGGCCGCAAACATGTATCTATATTGACCAAAACCCCCCTCTCTCAGTGCCCCTACGACTCAAGGCCGTCCGGGCCACCCTCTCCATCACCGCTGCTGGCTTCCACACTGCCCTGCCCTCCTACTTCACCCACCGTGACTTGTTCCCTTCTCTCATGAAATATGTGCAAGACTGCGAGAATAGCACCCACATCATTCCTGCTTTCTACCTGCTTGGTCTTCTTACAAACTACAACAAGTTTGAGTTTCAAAATCCCTATAGACTACGGCTCGACGATTTTGTCAACGATGGAATCATCCAAAAGATGATTACCAGCTTTGGAAACACGTGCCTCAAGCTGCGTGACGCCTACATAGCTATCCAGGACGATTTGCCAGAGGGATGGACCCTAGGCTCTACCCTGACTTATATTGGACTCGGCGCCCTTGCTCCTGGTTCACGTCCCTCGACTCCTACTCCGGCTGCCGACGAGACCAAATCGCTCTTCGCTGCTTTACCAGGCCCAGAAATTGGCATCCTAGTCCTGACGTACGAGTTTGCAAACGCCAACAAAGTCTTTTGCTTCAACTTGGTCACCATACAGCCAGAAAACAAACTTGATCCTTCTCCTCTGGCTGCCTATCTCTCATTGACTTCCTATCTATTTCAGCATGCACATCGCTCTACTAGAGCAGCTTTATACTCACATCTTAGCCTCTTTATACTACACATTCTAGTCGAAGATCAGCCACTTATCAAGCGGTTGTGCAGCGAGGAAAGCAAGCTTTCTGTACGTCTATGTCGTCAAAGGCAGCCTTATTTGCCCATTGTCAAAGGCGACCGGGTTCCAGTCACAGTCATACTGGACGTGATGATTGACGGTATCAATCACAATCTACGGAGACGACTCGATGTCGACTTTTACATGTTAGTAGACATTCCTCGGTGCGCATGTTGCCCAACTGATCTTAAGTTAGCCTGTGCCTCGGTGTTGTACTTCGAATTTTATCGTTTCTCAGCCGTGCCAAAGTCCGTCTTACTTACCACTGGTCGGAGGTCTGGAGAACATTGTTATCATTTGTTCGTTTCTTAACCACTTATGAATCCGACATCAAGTCGAACTATAGGTCTTCTGAAATGATCAACACTCTGGTTAGCCTATTAGCTTTCGCTCTTTCAAGCGGCGAAAACTTTCTACCTGACTCCACCGCGTACGACGACCTGTTTTACAAATTGACTGAATCTGGCGATGTCCTAGTAAAGTTTAGGGATGCATTTGGGCTATCGAGCAAGATTGGTCCTATGCAGACGCTTATCAATGTCTCATCGCACTACCACTCGCTGCTCGAAGGTAGCGAAAATGGAAAGGCTCGGAGCAAGAATCTAAGCCCACGCGAGGTCAGCGATGTGATCAAGCAAGGCTACGAGACTTTGTCAATCGACACAAGTGAGGGTTTAGACCGATGGGAAAGATTCCGCGAGGCAGATTTCAAGTCAATGTTGAAGCGTATCGCAAGAGCGGCGGTAGAAGATGCGAAACCGTTGAAAGAAGACATATAGGCCACTCTAGATGCATAGGTTCAAGCAACGACTCCTCGTACAGAAAACTATGTACTGGTGTGAGTGCTTAGCATGTCTCTAATAGACTTAAGATGTTAACTTTTATGAATTCGTGCTAGCTGGGCAAGTGATATACATGCACCAACATCATCTTCAGCCACGTGTGGCCCCGCAGTAAGTATTCAGCCATTGCCTGTGCCTCCTATTGGACACAAAGTACACGCCTAGGCGGCGCAAAACGTCAGCCAATGCTTTGCGCAAGTAGCCTGCATCGCTGCTAGTAGATGACAGTCGTCGCTATGACGACGCCGGAGTGCGCCAAGGGTATCCTTGAGCGTTCTCTATCTACCATGTACTATGTAAGCTCTATCTAGTAGATAAGACTGTTCTAGTAGATCAAGCAGCGCGTTGAGCTTTCTCGGACGAATTGCCGGTGCCTTAGGCGAGGTCTACGGTAAATGCTTCCTCAAGACCGACTGAGTGGTTAGGAAAGTTGGAGGCGTGATTGGGGAATATCGTGTTTCTAGCTCACATGGCATGCGGATCTTTACCGTAGATAGTTCTTTGTGAGCGGGTGCCGTGCCATCACCCATGCCTTCATCTTGACATATGCGACTGCATAGTACGGTTCTACTGAGTATATTGCACAGGGGTCTAGGTATCCCAAGCGCATTGATACTACCCCGAGTGCTTGGTGGAGGGTTTTATGTGGAGCTCCGCCCATATCACCAGCAATGGTAGTACCGGCACAAAGCAAGGTACAATAAGCCTATCAAATCACAGCGGCCTTAGCAGTGGTCGTAGATCGGTTGATCAGCGCATAGCATTTGAAATGTCTCTCTCAATTGGCGGCCGCGGCTGCGGTTAACAGGTGATCCGGAGAAACGGAGGCAAGCACAGGGACCGATCAAGGCTGGCAGTGTGGGCCCAGACAAAGACCACACAGACAAACCGTTCGTCATATTCCATATCCCCGCAGACGAGCTCACGAGGGGTAAGTAATCGGCAGCCTAGCAATTGGCCTTGGGGAAAGCTGTTGCTCATAAGGGAGCCGTTCGCCCACGCGCTATCTGCGCATGTCTTGATCAACTACTTTTCTCCCTCTCTCTCACACACTTCTTCAACTGACATCAAAATCTGTCACATAGCTCCACTTGAAGAAACGCGTCTTTTCGCATCTCCGAGCGTGTCCGAGTAGCTGTAATTTGGGCGGCAACTGCTTTCTAGCATCCTTCCGAGCCCTTTATCCGGAATTGAGATTTATACTTGCTCTAGAGGGTTTCTTTTACTTACTCCCCCGCGGCCCCTACAGCGTCTAGGAATCTCTCCAAAGCCTCCACACACGTGGCGATTTGTGAGGTTTGAAGCACGGCGAAAGCGACCTGTCTCACCCTCCAACTATCCATAAAATCTCAAGCCATGTCTGAGGGCGATACTAAGCCAAATACGCACGTTGTGGCCGAAGCGCATGAGGTAGACACTTTCCACGTCCCCAAGGCCTTCTACGAGTAAGTAGACTTTTGTTTGGAATATTACATCATCTACCAAGACAAAAATAGTTGCGGCGTCATTGAATCGCGCGACAGCGCGGGGTGACCCCACCAAAAACACAGTCCCGTGTCCGCACAAAAATGACCAAAGCTGACGAGATGTATATAGAAAGCATCCACACTCAAAGCCTCATCTCAGCAGCCTTGAGGAGTATCAAAAGCTGTATAAGGAGTCTATCACAGAACCAAAACAGTTCTGGGGTCGGCTTGCACGCGAACTACTTACATGGGAGCGCGACTTTCAGACGGTACATGCCGGCAGCTTCGAAGGTGGCGACAATGCTTGGTTCGTAGAGGGCAGATTAAACGCCAGTTTCAACTGTGTCGACCGACATGCATTTAAGGATCCAAACAAGCCAGCTATCATCTATGAGGCCGATGATGCCAGTGATAGCCGCATCATCACTTACGGGGAACTTCTCCGTCAGGTTTCCAAGCTCGCCTATACCTTGAAGGAGATGGGTGTTCGCAAAGGTGATACCGTTGCCCTGTACCTGCCTATGATTCCTGAGGCAGTTGTTTCCTTCTTGGCCTGCTCTCGCATTGGTGCCGTGCACTCTGTTGTTTTCGCTGGCTTTTCATCCGACTCATTGCGGGACCGCATTATTGATGCTGAATGTAAAGTTGTCATTACTACTGATGAGGGCAAGCGTGGCGGCAAGGTCATCAGCACCAAGAAGATTGTTGATGAGGCTCTAAAACAATGCCCTGGCATTAGCCATTGCCTAGTATACAAACGCACTGGTGCTGAGATCCCCTGGACCAAGGGCCGAGATTGGTGGTGGCACGAGGAGGTTGAGAAGTATCCCAACTACATTGCCCCCGAGTCAATGAACTCGGAAGATCCTCTCTTCTTGCTCTACACATCCGGATCCACGGGCAAGCCCAAAGGTGTCATGCATACAACTGGCGGTTATCTCATTGGAGCGGCTGCAACCGGCAAATATGTATTCGATATTCATGACAACGATGTCTTCTTTTGTGGCGGCGATGTAGGATGGATTACTGGCCATACTTACGTTGTTTATGCTCCCTTACTTCTCGGTGTTGCGACCGTTGTTTTCGAAGGTACACCCGCTTACCCGAACTTTTCGCGATACTGGGATATTGTCGACAAGTACAACGTTAGCCAGTTCTACGTTGCTCCTACCGCCTTAAGACTGCTCAAGCGTGCCGGTAACGAACACGTCAAGCACAAAATGAAGAACCTCAGGATCCTTGGGTCCGTTGGTGAACCAATTGCTGCAGAGGTTTGGAAATGGTATTTCGAGATTGTTGGCAAGGAAGAGGCACATGTTGTAGATGTAAGTTTACTGCATGTGAGGATTTTTGGATGCCATACTGACACATGAATAGACCTATTGGCAAACGGAGACAGGCTCGCACGTTATCACACCGCTCGGTGGTGTTACGCCTACAAAGCCGGGATCTGCTTCGCTTCCTTTCTTCGGTATCGAGCCTGCAATTATCGACCCTGTTTCTGGCGAGGAGATTCATGGCAATGATGTTGAGGGTGTGCTCGCATTCAAGCAGCCTTGGCCTAGTCTGGCCCGCACAGTCTGGGGAGCACATAAACGATACATGGATACATATCTGAATGTCTACAAGGGCTACTACGTAAGTTTGTAGTGGCAATCATTCGGATGTGTGCTAATGGTTTCAGTTTACTGGAGATGGTGCTGGTCGTGATCATGAAGGCTACTATTGGATCCGAGGCCGCGTTGATGATGTCGTCAACGTCTCTGGGCACAGACTATCTACTGCAGAGATTGAGGCGGCGCTCATTGAGCATCGTATGTATTACGCAACGGCCAGGCCTATTGATATGAAGCTAACCAATCTTTTTAGACCAAGTGGCTGAAGCAGCAGTAGTAGGAATCAGTGACGAATTGACAGGCCAGGCTGTGAACGCCTTTGTTGCACTCAAGGATGGCACCGAATCGAGTGATCAGGTCAAAAAGGACTTGATTTTGCAAGTGCGCAAATCGATTGGACCGTTTGCCGCACCCAAGGCCATCTTTATAGTGCCAGATTTGCCCAAGACTAGGTCTGGGAAAATCATGCGGCGCATCATGCGCAAGATCTTGGCTGGTGAAGAAGACCAATTAGGTGATACATCAACGGTAAGTAAAAAAATCATTGCGGTTGCTGGGCAGTTGAGGTGGTGACGCGTTCTATGGTGGGGAACCGGGCTAACGGCATCCCACAGCTTTCGGACCCATCGGTTGTTGATAAGATTATCGAAATTGTGCAACAGTCGAAGAAGAAATAAGGGCAAACGGATGGGAGAAAGGTGGTATTGGGGTGGAGGGTAAAGGTTGAACAAGGGAAGAGAAAGGACAGGAAAGCCAAGAATATGTTCAAGCGACTGAAGTATATTTTGATTGATGTTGATGTTGTCCTTGGGCCGAGCAGCGACAAGGTATGTACACAGTAGGGCTGATGCCGCCGGTGCCGTGTCGGAGCGATTGTGTGGATAGATAGTCGAGGTAGTTTTTGGTGTCAAGCTGTTTTTAGCACTGTTGTGGCGTGGCACATGCCACATGCCACATACCCACCTAGGTAAATAAGTAGAACACAATACATACATACATACCTAGTTAACTATATGGTAATGTGACATGAGATCAAACACAATGCCGCAGCAGCAACTCTGACAGTGACATGACAGCCAGTTTTTGCTGTTTCATTCGTGTCGCGGTATTTGCGCCCGCCCAGCCACCGGTCTCCGCCTGCCGGACGCCAAGCTGGGACTGGCTAGCCGGGGCTGTGCAGGCGATTACGAGTCTCACACTCGTTCCCGTTCGCCATTGTGCTTCTGCTGTTGCTTTTCATCTTTGTTGTATCTACCTACCTATCTTACCTACCCCGCCAATGTCGTTCACTGCATTGTTGTTGTTGTTGCAATAGTTGTTGTAGTTTTCTATTTTCTTCCTTACCCCCCATTTCCTCTTCCCCTATTTCCCTATTTCCCTTTTCCATCTGACGTCTCCTGGGACGACGAACGATTGGAGACATGCTGATCCTCCGGACCGTGACCACGGCCTTCACTGTCGCGCTCGCCACATTCACTCTCACCGCTGCCGACTCCATCGCACGTGAGCCACTGCGACAAATAAACATTGCAAAGAATATCGATATTCTCACACCGAACCACCGCGTGACCGCCGTGTCGACGTTTGATGTTGCCTTTGATGTATCTGGGCAGCGCATCCGGCTCAGCCTTGAGCCCAACCACGACCTCTTTGTAGAAGGCGGTAGCATTTCATATTTGGCTGCAGACGGCAGCATAGCAAAACAGGAGCCCATTGATCGCCTGCAACACAGAGTGTTCAAAGGCACAACCTGGGTCAAGAGAGGGAATCGCTGGGACCAGGTGGGATGGGCGCGGATAGGCCTCCGTCGCGATGGCCTGCAGCCTCTCTTCGAGGGTCACTTCACAATTTCACACGACCACCACCATATCAAACTCTCCTCCAACTACAAGGCAACACGCATGGACGAAGACCCGGACGTCGACCTTCGCCATGACGAGTTCATGGTTGTCTTCCGCGATTCCGATATGGGCCGGTGGAACGAGCAAACAGAGCTGAGGAAGCGCGAGGCAGGGCCAGCCTGTCTCAGCGATGATTTGAGTTTTAACAAGCGTGAAGACCATCCTGTCTACGCTAGCATGCGCGCCCGTAGCGAGGACTCTTTCTTCTCTACACCTGTCTCGTCTCTCTTTGGCAAACGCCAACTCGACGGCCAGCCTGGAGGCAATGGTGCCGGCGTCAACCTAGTATCGTCGATTGGCAGCACCGCTGGATGCCCCACGACCCGCAAAGTAGCACTTGTTGGCGTAGCGGCTGATTGCACCTATGTCCAATCCTTCAACAGGGACAAGAATCAGACACAGACCAACGTCATTGACCAGATCAACCAGGCATCAGAACTGTTCGAGAGCACCTTCAATATCTCCCTCGGCTTAGCCAATCTGGTTGTAACCGAAGCCGACTGCCCGACCTCCCAACAGCAAGCCACCCCGTGGAATCAAGCTTGCAGTCCCAGCATCAGTATCCAGGACCGCCTGAACCAATTTTCTCAGTGGAGAGGACAACAAAAGGACCAGTTTTCTCACTGGACTCTACTCTCAACCTGCAACACTGGCCAGGCGGTTGGGCTAGCATGGCTTGGCCAAGCTTGCACTGAAGGCTCTCAACGCAACTCTGGAAATAGTGGAGAGACTGTTGCTGGTGCCAATGTCGTTATTCGCACTTCCACCGAATGGCAAGTTATTGCTCATGAAACTGGACACACGTACGGGGCCGTGCACGACTGTACCGCGTCCCAATGTGCCAACTCAAATTTGGTCAGCGCCCAACAATGTTGCCCTCTTAGCTCTACCACATGCAATGCTGGTGAAGGGTTCATCATGAATCCATCTACTGCCCGAGGTATCACGCGTTTCTCGGCTTGTTCTATTGGAAATATCTGTTCGGCCTTGGGACGTAACAGTGTCAAATCAGGCTGTCTTACCAACAACCGGAAAATTGGTACCATTACCGGTCAGACATGCGGCAATGGCATCGTAGAAGGCGATGAACAATGTGACTGTGGTGGAACTACTGGCTGTGGCAATAACAAGTGCTGTGACCCGGCTACCTGCAAGTTCAAAACCACCGCAGTTTGCGACGATTCCAACGAGGATTGCTGCCGCAATTGTCAATTCGCCTCTGCAAGCACAGTCTGCCGACCCAGCGTTGGCCAATGTGATCCACAAGAGACCTGTTCTGGAAATAGTCCCTATTGTCCTGAAGACAAGACAAAACCGAATGGTGAAGGCTGTGGTAGTGGAATGACTTGCGCCAGTGGTCAGTGTACGTCCAGAGATCAGCAATGTAAGACGGTCATGGGCAGCTATACGCAAGGAAACGACACGTATGCTTGCGATAGGAGCAACTGTATGCTTAGCTGCGCAAGTCCAGAGTTTGGGCGAGGCGTGTGTTATGGTCTTCAACAGAACTTTCTGGACGGAACTCCCTGTACTGGTGGCGGCACTTGCCAAAATGTAAGCTCAAATCTCCTCGTTCCTCCTGCTAGAGTCACAATACTAACTACTCGTAGGGTCAATGTGCCAATGGTTCTGTTGGCCGAGAAATCAAGTCTTGGATTGAACGTCATATGACACTCGTCATCGGCCTATCCGCCGGCATTGGTGGTTCCCTTCTGCTCTGTATTCTTCTCTGCTGCTGCAGATCATACCGTCGCCGCAGCAAGCAAAGACAGTACGCTAAGAAATTCGCTGCTAGTGTACAACCACAACCGCCACCCTTCCAGGGCAACAGAGGGCACAACCGCGGCCCTCAAAGTCCCCATGGGTCTGGACATGCGCTTATGACTGAAACTGGACCAAGGCCTGGCCAAGGCCAATGGGGCCCCAATCCAAATCACGGACCACCCGTGCAAAGCCCACCGCCTCTATATCACCGGGGTTCTGTGCGGTACGCGTAACCTTTGAGTTTGTTGTTTTCTATCAGCGCAATTTTTTCGATTATTATTTTACCTTGGTTAGTTAACACCAATGGACAAGACATAGCTTGGCGTTTCGTTCTCTTGCACAATCTTGTTGCATCATTGCATGGCGTTTGGGGCGCATCGGCTAGTCAGCCTTTTTCGTTGCATAAAGAGGGTTGGAAGGAAAATTGGGCTTGGACATGTATATCTTGAGGTAGTAAACTAAGATACCATATAGCATATAGTTTTGGGTAAAGACGCGTAACTGGACACTTCCGTTACTTGTTCATATTGTTTGCATACCTATTGCTCTTCAACTGTGCCAGTGTTTATACGTGGTAAAGACCACTTCCTCAATAACCTTTGATGTAACAGCAAGTTTCTTGGTACGTAGTAGTTGAAGTTTTTTGCGCTATACTAAGCACCCCGTACCCAACTATTTCGATTTAGTTTAGGGCTAATTACCATGCTCCTTTATATATCGAATAAGGCTTGTATGCATCACTGTCGAGAACAACAGCAACTAAGATGGAACACTTGTATTGAATGGCTAAGACTCACTGCTACCGGCTCATATACTCACTACCTTTGTTTCCAGCACGACCTTGCTACGACCTCCCCTCGCATCTCCATCCAGCCTCACCAACTCTGGACTCACCACCACACCTCTGTTCCCCACGCCATCCCACTGAAATTCAAACCCATCAGGCTGTCCAAACAGCCAGATCCGCATCTCCAAAACCTCGGAAATGATGCGGGTAAGGTCATCTTCCTTTTCTTGGTCGTCAGCCGCAGGATTTGTCCAGCTAAAGAACGTAAGGCTGAAGTGCTCTGCGGCTTCGCGGAATTCACTTTGGCTTGACCAGGAGCGGCGGGAGGCTGAGTGTGCATTGGAAGCAGTATAGAGGAAAACTGAAAGACGGCGGTGGAGTGTTTGCGCGGTTACGAAATTGGAATCTGGGGGGGGAGGCGAGTATTAGTGGGTTGGTTTACGGAGTGTCTTTTAGAGAAGTCTGAGATTTGGATAGAAGATGAATACAAACCAAACGTCAACGTACCAGATGCGAGGGCATTGTGTAACCTGATACTGGTTAGGTCCTCGGGGAATAACGTCTCTCCCTCGTCAATTGTGTTTGGGCTTGTGATGCCAAGGACATAGGCTACGAGAGCGTGTTTGATAGCCGTTGTCGGGCTCGAGCAATCCTGCAGCATTTCCGCCATGTTGACTCCCTTGGTTCCAAACCTCGCTAGCTCTGGCTCCATACTTGGTGTTATGCTAGCATGCACATCGCGGTAGTAGAGCTCCACGTGTCGATGGACTTGCTGGAATAAGGCTACAACTCTGGCTTGGATTTCTTCCTCATTTGCAGCAGCAGGTAAAATAGAAGCGATGATGTCTGAAGAATTGGGCTGTGGGGCAGGTATGGGAGCTTGAGTAGCGGGTGCTGGTAAAGGCGTTTGTGAGACTTGGACATATGGGCTGTGTCTTCCTGCCGTCTTTTGCATCATGATGAGCTCGGGTGTCGAATCGGTATAATTATTGTATGCAACTGCTTCATTTTGAGACTTGTTGCGTCGTTTGAATAAGAAGAATGCGACTATAAAGGCGAGGACCGCTCCAATGATTAGGCTGTTATGTCGAAAAATAGTCAACTAAGTGAATCTCGTGGGAGGAATGTACCTAAGTATTGGGAATATTTACGCTGCAATGGCGACGCCTGCTACCGCTCCACCGCTCAGATTACTTTCTCCCTTCGAAGATGATGCTGGGATAGATGTTGCGTTTGGTACGGAACCTGAGTCTTGCATCGACTTGGGTGGACTTTCCAAAGGACTTGTAAGCAAGGACGGAGACGGGGACAATACCAAAGGAATTTCTGGTGAAGAAGAAATCACTGGAAGTATAGTATCTTCACCATTGGATTTGTCGGTCGGCGCTGCAAATGTGTCACTTGGACGATTCGCTAAGTGCAGCCCTGGTGATGCCATCTTTCTCAAACAAATGGATATCCAGCAAACCTCAAGGGTCAAACCAGGATGACCAAAAGACCAAAAAGAGGAGAAGAAATGAATAGAAGCGTACAAATGGCGGGGTCTATATCGAATTAACAGCTGAAGCTGCCGTCAGGCAGCCCAAGACTCAGCCGCAAGCCGCATGCAAGTTGCATCCTTTCGCAGACTCCGCCTCGCCCCAGTCAGCTCACGCCCTGCACAGTCCTACATACCATGTTTAAATCCTCGCATGCGATTGCTCGGCCTTTGAACGCCTACCATCGTACAGCATGGCATCCAATATAAGCACGCCGTGCGCATCTATACTTAGTGCTGATTATGGGACGTAAGAAAAGGACAAGCAACCGTGGACACTAGTGGGGGGCTAAGGTTGAACCCCGTCGGCCTTGTACAGCAGCATAACAAAATACGCACATCTAATGGCCATCACCCACCCAGTGAATTGTATTTCGGCTTATGCCCGCTGCATAATCTACCTAGGTAAATTGACAACACTTTGAAGACATGGCCCAAATCCTCTAATTTCTCCCGGTTGAGAAGGAAGTACATTCAAGAGTTTTAAATTACTTGCGCCGATGGTAACCCGTCAAAGACCACACATAAAATGATTATGTACGCCTCTAGAAATTATATAGTATCTATATTTTGGTCACGAGATTATTCAAACGCGTTGTTTTCATATACTTTGAGAACTTGGGTGACCGACCTACTGGTGAAAAACTTGAACTCATTACTTATGTTTACATACTACTATGATGCCTATGTGAATTTTCATTCGGGTAAGCATTACAGCACCTGAGTTGTCTGGCATTATGCTAGCATTCAGCCAATTGCTTTGGAGAATTCATTCTGCCTTGCATGCTTCGTTTCGGCCGTATCTATGCTAATAAGATCGAGTGAATAGAAGTAGAATACATTGATACTGATCAGTCACTCATATCAAAGTATTTGATCATACCACAGGCCTTTTTACGCCATAGACGCTTTGAGGGAAGGCTACCTAAATCATACAAATTTAATTTTGTGGAATTGACACACTTTTTTTGGTAAACAGTCAAATCAGTCTCCCCTTGATAATAGAGGGTTGGTTGACATTAATTATTCGGAGTCTATTTATGATTGATGGTTCGTCAATTCGTAGTCATTCCGCTTAGGGTCATTCTTACACAAGGACTTATCTGACGTTACATATCTGGTTTACAACCACCTCCTCCAACACACCTTCGCCTAGCAGCATTTTTATGTTCCTTGGAAGCTGAAACTGAACCCCATATCCAGGCTGTCCAAACCAAGGGGTTACTGGACCGCTCATTACCCCAATCGGCTTCTTTACCTCGTACACATGATAATTATATGAGTCTTGAGAGGAACTGGCAGAATCGAAGTTCAGATTTGAGGGCGGTAGCGCTCTTTGGTTATATGGGCTTCCAGCAGGTGCGACGAAGTTACCTTGAACACTACCGAAACGATCTACCAATACGCCTGGCTTCAAAGTCATGCGGCCGCGGATGGGGGCACCCACGGTGTCGTTTGCGAAGCCATCGGCGAATGGATAGAAGAACCATCCTGCTTGCCCAGGAGGTGCATAGTTTGTCCATGAGGCGAGGAACTCCCCAGGGCATTGACCTCCAAAGCGAAGATAGGTGCTGCTACTGCCGACGAGGGAGACTAAGGGAAGACATGACGGGAGGACGACAGGGCCGAGACGCGCATCACCGCACACGTATGAAGGGTTACCAGAGTTAACCGTCCCAGAACAAAAGTCCATATCACAACGGCTGATGTTTCGCAAGTCCGCCTGTATGATTATCAGTAATATGCAAGATTAAGTAGGACTAGGAAAATTACATCAAGCTTGTAGCCTGCTGGCAGAGTTCCGTTGTATTTTGCATAGTTATAATCTGCGCCGAGATCTCTTTTGGGCTGTATGGTACCACGTTCATAGACAGGGGCGGCAGAAATTTGGTGAAATGCCAGGAAAATGAATGCAAGTCGAACTGACATCACCTTGAAATATGCCATAATAAAGGTGAGATGCTGTAAAAGTATATATACGCCTTGGGACTGAGGAAAGGTTCATGTAAAAGTGTTCGACAGCTGACACGCAGTTTTAAACACCTCTAGCGATAATTGTGTTTCCTAGGTAACATGGTGCATTTTATGGCAGTACAAGTCTCTCACTCGGTCGCCGATTATTACAACCTAACCATGTCTGTGCTCTTGATAAAATGGAAAAGTGATCATTTAAGTTCGCGCTAAAGCAATGGGTGTGCTGGTGATCTGCACCAGGTCACCGATTGATCTCTGCCAGTGACGCAGATGCGCTACGAACAACTACTTACTCTACTTAATTAGGTACAAAGATGGATATGGTACCTAACACCCAAATTTGTGAACCTAAAAGTCTAATAGCTATGCAAAATCTGGTGACAGAAGGTGGCTTTGGTGCATAAGTTTTGGTGGCGCATGAAATGCCCACGTATCCAATTTACCGAGATCTGTGGTCGATGGCACAGTACAACACATCATCCCAGTTCTAGAACCCTGCAAGGTCTGCAAGATGCAGAACAATTCACCGGTAGTGAGATATGAGCAGTGCTTAATGCTCGCGTGTGCTGTTAGAAAGCAAACTTAACACGACCAAGTGATGTGCTCCTGCATATAGTTTGCACTTTGCTGTTGAGTTGTCGTTGATCCGATTGCGTTTGATTCATTTCTCGGAACTGAAAAATAATACTGTATCGGTTTATTGGGACTTGTGCATTACAACTGATGAAAGTGCGAGACTCGTCTGTAGACAGTGACGTATCGTGATCAGGCAGTGTTCAACCCGATTTCAACAAGAACCTTTACGATAGATACGGCTTGTTATGTAGAGGGTGGGTTGTTGATGGAAGGGGTGTTTACAGGAGCAAGTTTTCGTTCCATTTTCTTGGACTGCTTTTGTGCCCCAATCGGGAATTTCTTTTGGCCACCACAATTTTTACAATTGATAAAGAGAACATCGGCCCAGAGCTTTTTGCCGTCTTTACTTGCGTTCTCGATGGTTTGAGTTGCCGTGCGCCCTGGTACAAGGATGGTGTTGCAGCGCTTGCACATAGTACGCTTAAGGTCCGTGGATAGTCGTAGCTGCGCTTTATGTGATACTTGTTGTAAATCAGAGGCAAGCTGGAGAGCAAGAGGTGAGTGTGGTTGAGCAAGACGACCGTCAGTTGCCGTACGGTTTGCTGTTGCTTGGAGGGTTAGGTACGTGGCAGCCTGATATAGAAACGTGGTTCGAGCATGCAGGTGTTTGCTTGGGATGCCTTTTGGCTTTGGCTGTTTGACTTTGCTCATGGTGTTTGTTTCTTGTGGACGACAACTGTTTCTGCTGCTTGAATGAATGACATGATTTGGTCTAGCAAGGGATACACGGACCATGTTCTTTGTGTGGTCTAGCGCGTCTTGGCAACTTGCGCGCAGGCCTTTTGCTCGACATCACCGCCGCCAGCGTATTTCCATCACTGTTACTCTCCACCCCTCCACATCTACCAGCCAACCACGACGACGACGCCACCGCCCCCGTACGCTTCTTTGCATCCGCTTTGCAAGTGTAGATCAGTCTGCCGACAACTTTCTCTTCATAGTATTCATAATCCATCAGACTATTTTCACTTGTTGCCTTAGCTCATTTGGCAACCTTGTCATCTCACCAACATAACCAATCTCCACCCCCAACCCCGCCATCTCAACCACCATGTCTCACGAAGAAGACCTTATCGACTACTCCGATGAGGAGATTCAGCCAACGGAGGCGCCCGCGAACGGCAGCGCAAGCGCAACAAAAGGTGGCCTCGCCGCGCCTGACGCGTCTGGTGAAAAGAAGGGCAGCTACGTCGGAATCCATTCCACCGGTTTCCGCGACTTCTTGCTGAAGGACGAGCTCGTTAGAGCTATCACCGACTGCGGATTCGAGCATCCTTCCGAGGGTTAGTCTAATTGTTCCCCTCAGCGTTCCACCTCAAAGCGTCCGTCCATCTGCGCAACAAGTCGCATCTGTTTTGCGACCCTGGGTGTTTGTATAAGAGCAAAGTGGCGAGGGAACCGTTTCCTTCCGCTACGTACGAGCCCCGAACCGACATACTGTATCTGAACGCGGTCGTATTGATCAGGTTCACCAAGAGGCCTGTTGGCTCTTGATAGTTCACTTCAGTGGTTCCGGAGCGCATGTTCTGGTGAATGGGCAGTCTTTTGCCGGCACGCAAGAGGCGGCAATAACGGGCAAGTACAAGGGTAGCCTGTAGCGGCTTTCTGTACCACGGACAATCTCGACTTCGCAAGATGGACGGACGCTTCGTTTTGATGCTTTGTTTCGACCGTTTGAAGACCATTTCTAACATTCATTGTGACCCACAGTCCAGCAAGTCACCATTCCCCAGGCCATTCTTGGTAACGATGTTCTCTGCCAGGCCAAGTCCGGTCTCGGTAAGACCGCTGTCTTTGTTCTTGCCACCCTCCAGCAGATGGACGATAAGCCTGAGCCTGGCGTCGCGACCATTCTTGTCATGTGCCACACCCGTGAGCTGGCCTACCAGATCAGGAACGAGTACAATCGCTTTGCTAAATTCCTACCCGATGTCAAGGTTGGGGTGTTCTACGGCGGTACTCCTGTGCAGAAGGACATTGAGCTTCTTGCTAACAAAGACACACACCCACACATCATCGTTGGTACGCCCGGTCGCATCAACGCCCTCGTCCGTGACAGGCATTTACGCCTTGCCAACTTGAAGCACTTTGTCCTTGACGAGTGCGACAAGATGTTGGATCAGCCTGGTGAGTATAGAGTCTCACCAATGATCGAGCTGGCCTAACATTTCAATAGATATGCGTAACGATGTGCAGTCGATCTTCCGCGCCACACCTGCGCACAAGCAGGTTATGATGTTTTCGGCCACGCTTTCTAAGGAGATTCGCAGCGTCTGCAAGAAGTTCATGCAGAACCCCTTGGAGATTTACGTCGATGACGAGAAGAAACTGACGCTGCATGGTCTGCAGCAGTTCTATGTAAAGTTAGATGAGCGTGAGAAGAACCGCAAGCTCAATGATCTCCTTGATACCCTGGAGTTCAATCAGGTCATCATCTTTGTCCGCTCGACCCTTCGCTGCACAGAGCTCGACAAGCTTCTCCGCGAGTGCAATTTCCCTAGCACTGCTGTACACTCTGGTATCGGTCAAGAGGAACGGTAAGTGATAAAAACGCCTTGAAATACCGTTCACACCCTAACTTGTTCACAGTATCAAGCGCTACAAAGAATTCAAAGAATTCCAGACTCGTATCTGTGTCTCTACTGATATTTTTGGACGTGGTATCGATGTTGAACGTATCAACGTAGCCATCAATTACGACATGCCTGACAAAGCGGATGCGTACCTCCATCGTGTCGGTCGTGCCGGCCGTTTCGGTACAAAGGGTCTGAGTATCTCTTTTGTCAGCAGCCCGGATGATGAGACGGTGCTCAAAGCGATCGAAGAGCGCTTCGCTGCCGAGATCCCCGAATTCCCAGAGACTGGTATCGACTCCTCAAGCTACATGGATAACTAAGTCTCAACATAAAACTACTTCGACATATTCGGTAGTGCCATTGGTATCAATATGGACATATCGTATGGTTGGACGAAAGAAGAACTAAATGGTTTCGGAGAATAGTTTGAGCACGGCGCTGGCGGTTCGGGCTTAAAATGAACATTGTACTTTAACCTGGTAGAAAACACTAGGAAGGAATGGATCACGACATTGACGCCAAACTGAGTCCACTATCTCTTTTGCCTCACATTAACATTCTGTGATCTCTTACCCAATGAGTTTTCATGTGCTCTCATAATATACCGGGTATGCTTTGATTATAACAGGTACCGTCACAATTATTAATTTGTTTGTAACAAATGGTCGTATCATTACGGGTTACAAGGATCGAGGTTAACTATCTACTTTGCTTAGCGCTGCTAACGTGGTGCACGAATTCATACGTGATCATAGCATATACAAACACTTGACATAGACTGAAAGCACAATAAAAAAACCCCTGCCTGTTGACGCATGAGACCTAGACGTATCTGACCCATTAACCCAATCTCACATCAGAATCATGGTTGCGCAGTTGCGAAGTCATCTGCAAGAGTAAGACGAGTACGAGTGCCAGCATGATTGGCATTTAGCAGCCCAAAGCCCCATGTCGTGATAAGCACCGGTAGATCAGTCGTCAAGGGATCACCACCTGCGGAGAATAGGGAGCAGGTACTTGCCCCTAGCGGAACATGGGTCTGTCCGCGGAGAGGCAGTAAACTCACAATTGGTGAGATTGGAGGCCGTTTCCACGATGCTAGTGGGCAAGCCTTGATTATATGTAGGTATATATGGTTCTTGCTTTACCCGGTGAGCGCGACTGGTGTTACACGAGTAGAACGGCTGCGATTAGTTCCGGGACAGCAGCTCTTGGGCTTCTAATGAGCGAAATGCATTGCGACAAAATATGTATACCCACCTAGTTGCCTATCCATTATATAAAACTACACACTCTATACACTATAATTTGGACTCGGTTTGACTGATTATGATACGAGCTCCAACATGACCTATATGTGATCCGATATGTTATTTGGGAAACATAAGGCGATGATGATGTCGGATCGACGGCGGCGACCCACTCATGCTCGGCAGCCAGTGACAACCGGCCCGCCGTAGCGCCACATGTCAGGAACAGGATTGCAGGTCTCGCTTGGATGGCATGGTGGGTCTGGCGTTCAGAAGCCCAAGATTACGAGATGTAGGCCGTGGCTTCGCGATGCATTCGGGAGGCTTGAGAGCCACATGAGGCGTTGACTCAATACAGAAGAGGCACAAGTCGGTGAGCGTGTCGTGGACGACGTGGCAAACATCAGCGCGCTTGCTTTTGTTGGAGAAGCCCACTACTTTCTTTGAGGATACTATGGCAACTCTGCAGCAGTACGAAAACAGTATCGTTGCTCAATTTCCGATGTTACAGTATTTACTGGTCTGCAGTGCTATGAACACCGCATTCTCGTGAATGGCGTCTAGAAGTCGATGGCGACCTGGGACCCTTGACATAAAAGGCCTGCTATCGAGCAAAACAAGGTGACTGAACCTCACAGGAGGAGTTTGGCTAGTACAAGTCGCCATCTCGGCTCGCGTGAGCTTTGGTAGGGCACGTACTTAGGAAGCTGAAAACTCCCTTGCGGCGTCGAGAACGTGCAGCTGTCACTGCTTGAAACGAGAGATAGCATCTGTCAGGACTCAGAGCCAATGCATTATAGTTTGAGGCTCTCTGAGGCTTATGCGAGTGTTTCTGTTCGCCGAGAGAATCGCTAAAACATCAACGGATTGCGTTAGGTACATGATGTGTAGCGCCAAGCTAAAGAAGAAGAAACAGAAGAAGAAGACGTAGAAGCAAAGGGGAAAATAAGATTCCTATGGTCAAATTTGGAAAAGGCGCGATGGTAGAAAAACACATGGAACTGCGATTACCCTTTTTTAATATTGATCATCGTAGATTTGGAGAGGATGATTAGCGCAAAGGGAGGCGGACTAATGGCGCATGAAAAACCGGTTTCTTTGGCTTGACCTCTTGCCTTGCTCCAGCAGGTGTGATTATCGTTTCTAGTGGAATCGGGGTTTGGAAACATGGAAGCAACAAAATATTACTTTGCAGATCGATTGGCTGCTCAACCTCTCAGCCGTGACAGCGCTGGTCCTCAGGTCATGCTGTGCATGCATATGAACCCGATACAGGAAAATGGGGGACCAGTACAATCATCTCATACGTACATAAGCACAATGCATGTGAGAAGCGAATCGGGAACCAGAACTTGCAAAGTTTATTGTTTGCTCAGCGAGATAGCTACCTACGGTGGTTATCGGAGTGGGGTGGGCCTGACCGTGGCTGGACAAGGCATTGAAATTAAGCTGGCCTTATGCCGGGCACTATCTTGGTTAGGCGTGGCCCCTTTTTAGTGTATTTCCAAGCTGCCGTTGGGAACTCGACCAAAAATATGGAATTGGCAGGCATTGCACGGATGGCGTTGGATGGCTTGGCTTGGCTATGTTGGCAGTGGGGACGCGAACCGAGGACGTCATACACGGAAAAGTTGCAGAAGCTGTAGGTTTGATTGGGTGCTACGGGTGCTAGAAGACTTGTTGGGTGCTGCATTGGTGACGATGCCGGTCAAGGTGCAGGATTCAGGAGAAGGAGAAGGAGAAGGAGAAGGAGAAGGATTACACAGCAGTTATGGACGAATAGGTAGGTACTATCGGCTGTGAGTCTATGACGGCATGGTGTCTTGTCATGCAGCTTCTTCGATTGTGGTAGACTTGGAAGACTTGATAGACTCTATTGATAAACGGTCAGTAGACGGCTGATTGACCGAAAGACTTGTCCCAAGTAATGTCCGGACGGGAGTGAGGGCAAGTGGACGGCCTTAGACGGACGAAGAAAGCCAATTGTTTTGGTTCCCCTCGGCGCCGATGACTAGGATGGACCGAAGTCATTGACTTGATGTCGAGAATAGCAGCCACTTCTTCACAGGCACCCGAACAAAGGGTTAGCAATACTTGCATCGATGCAGCAATGCAGCAAGGCAGTATTAGACCAACCGGCCAATACAGCAACAAACCAATAAAAGCCGGCAATAATCAAGCGATACACGTCAAGTGTAGATGACAATGTTAATGTCCAATGTCGATAACAAGCACGGGCCTGTGGACAATACGGGTAATGATATGATGTGATGGATGATTAAATCGAGGATGGCTTTGGCGTCTGGCAGCGATCAGTGCATGGGCCTGGGCATGAAAGGCGGCTGTGCCAGTGTGCCCAATTCACACCACTTGCAAGCCTTCCCTCGCACCTTTTTGCTGCTTGCACTCACTCATTCATTCTCTTTCTCTCCCCTCACTGCAGGCGTCCACTCACTCGCCAAAAGTTAGACTGTCTAGTCTGTTCTGACTGTAGTTGTGTGTTGTGTGTTGTGTGTCTGTCCATCTCTGTCTGTCTTGTGTCGTGGAACCTGCGCCTGGTCTGCCTGTGCGCGTTCCTTCCTTCCCTCGCCCGCCTATTCGCCGCTGCCATTGTAGATTCCGGCTTCCCACCCCTCCCTCCCGCTGGCAACCCCATTACGACGACGACGACTGTGACTGGATCTACATACATAGTAGTCACGCTTCTTCTTCTTCTTCTTCTTCTTCCTCTTCACCAACAAGCGCTTCTCTATCTATCTCCCTCCTCTCTGCGTGTACCTAGTTTGCCGTTTGTCTCATGTCGCCCAATTGAACCGTCTATCGATCGGTCCCTGTACGCTCGTTTTCTTTGCTATCTTAATCGATAATACCACGCCCGTTCTTCCGCCGTTCCCTGCGCCATCGCCTCAGCTCATAGTGCGGCACCCAGCCAACTTTTTTTTGGCTCGCCCTCTTCGCCCGCCTTTCCTCACCTTACTCCTCCTCTCCTCTGGCTCTACCGGCAGCACACTGAGCTCCCATCGACATGGCTCCAGCTGTGCCCAGGTTGCGCATTTTGTCAGGTGCGTCTATTCCCCGTGCGCTGTCCCAGTACCACAATTCACCACCAAGAACCACAATACCCTTTGCTCTACTCCACCCCCCTCGCACCTACTATTTGCTGTGGCACAGCCCACTATGCTTGCCGCAATTCTGCCTCATGCTAATTTGTTCTAGTCGGCGGCAACGCCGTATCGGCCTTCTTATCATGGCGATTACAAGCGACAAACGCCTGCGATGTAACTCTCGTATGGAAGTCTGGATTTGACAGTGTTGCGCAGTATGGCATCTCGTTCAAGTAGGTTGTTGCAAACATGCTATCTCCCAAACAGTCACGCTGACCACCATCTAGATCCGCCCTATATGGCAACGAGCGTTTCAAGCCATATGCTGGTATAGTTCTCTACCTACCCTACCCCCGTCACTTCTCTGACACCACCAACAGTCGTTCGAACCCCCGAAGACGCCGCACATTCTTCCAAACAGCCCTTTGACTACGTCCTTCTTTGTGTAAAAGCACTCCCTGACGTATACGATATTGCCAACATTATCGAATCCGTCGTCTCTCCCCAACACACATGCATCCTCATGAACACGACACATAGTATCGGAGTTGAATCATACCTCGAGCAGCGTTTTCCCACAAACGTAGTCTTGTCATTAGTTTCTGGAGCAGAGATTGTGCAACTCGGAGCGAGCGAGTTTGAACACAAGGGCGCCACCGATATTTGGGTGGGCCCGGCAAACAAAAATGCTGCTATTCCCGCACAAATACAGTCAGATATGGCCGAAGCCTTAGCTATGACATTAAGTTCAGGGCAGGTCGACTGCAAAGTTTCGCAAAACATACGTCAACAGCAATATGAGCGCATGATTGGGTACGTCTCCTTCCATTTATTTCTTCCAATAAAGTTTCTCACACATTACAGTCCCATCGCCTTTCATCCTGCTAGTATCCTTTTTGAAACACCAAATCATGCCGAGCTCATTGATAAGGTCGGCGTCCGTGTTCTCATTACGGGCGTGTTGGACGAGTTACTGGCCCTGGCCAAAGCGCAGGAGTGCATATTACCCGCTGACTTCCGAGAAACAACCCTCCAAAAAATGATACAACCACAAGAAAACAATAGTACCATGTGGTTAGATTTCGAAGCCAAGCGTCCGATGGAGATTGAAACTTACCTCGGATCACCATTAAAACTGGCAAAGGAGAGTAATGTTCCTGTTCCACGCATCGAAAGCCTCTACGCCATTCTCCATCATCTTAATATTGTCAACCGCAACCGTCCCGCCATAGCGGCTGCTATTCCCTCGCCGCTGAACGGGAATCAGCCTCCACCACCTCCTAGGCTCTCATCGGCCCCATTACCACGAGGTCCGGGGGGCCAATGATGAACGGTAACGGTCCAATGATGAATGGAAATGGTCCAATGATGAAAGGCGGGCCCACTCGCCCTGGGAGTCGTGCTCCATCCGTTAACGGGGGTCCTCCAATGCGTCGGGGTCCACCACCCGGTCCTAACGTATACCCACCAAGAATGAACGGCGGTCCCAACGGCCAACGGCGACCCTCATTTGACGACGGCAGCAACTTGGAAGAATTTTCACATTTGATGCTCTACGACAATATGGTCGATGATGGGGGCGCCAACGGGAACTACGACAATGCTGGCAACTCTTCCAACAATATTTCACTCAGGGAACGGGAGTTGATGCTGAGACAAAGGGAACTTCAGCTTAGAGAGCAAGAGCTCAATATGCGACGCGGCCCACCTGGTCCAGGAATGGGTCGAGGTCGACCGCCACCACCACCCTCTATGGGTGGCTACGATGACGACGACGATGAAGACGATTATTTTGATCCAATGGGTGGTCGCGCTCCTGGTCCTCCTATCGACGCAGATAATTTTGACATGATGAGTGTTACATCACGTCGCAATCGCAAGGCGCCGAGTGCAAGTCAAATTCGAAAGAATCCTGAAGGTGGTTTCGCCCCTCAGCAAGCCGGCCGCTCAAGAAACCCATTTGCTCGACCCGGGATGAACAAAAATCGGAGCAGCGCAAGAATCACAGCAGATTTACCGGGTCTTCACGACTCGATTATGAACAATCCCCTGATGGGCTACTCGTCTAATCGTTATGGGGATGTTGATCGCGGTACAATGGGTGCGCAATCGAGAAGCAACTCACTAACTGCAGCCCGTTTAGATGAGATGGGAGGGAGCTACGGCCCCTACCCCCCTAACAGTCGTCGAACGAGCCAGTCTCCTGGTAATCCATTGAGCCCTGGCCCACGACCGATGGGTCGGCCGTCTCCCCCAAACGGCATGGCCATGAATGGCATGCCGCCAAATGGACGTCCGTCTCCGCCTGGAATGAGGCAACCTTTGCCTAGACACCCTCCTGGAATGGGAAATGCAGTGGCACCGCATCAAGTGGAACAACATGCTGGGGTGAGCAACCTTTACCCGCCTAAATCTCGTCCTCAAAATCGCAGTCTAACGGGTTCCGCCTCTGCTAGTACTGAAACCTCGGATAACTCTGCTCAGAGTAGCCAGAGCAGCCTGGGGGTTCGCCCTCCAATCGGCATCCGTTAATAGAAGGGATCTATCGACTCCATTTGGGCTATCAAATTGGACATGTTGCAAAGTTGCATGGGCCAATTCAGCGACACTTGAAAGCTTATTCTCGACCCATTTCCGTATGAGGCTCAACAGTAGCCTCCATTTCTCTATCAGCCAACCACTCTCCTTGAACCGCATACTTATGACCAGAGGCTGAATTCGCAGCTTATGGCGAACACTTAACGACGAACATTAGATTTGGCTTTGGGGGACATTTGCATGTATACAGACCAACCTCGTGGCGAGGTTGTTGCTTCTGGGGTTTCCCTTTGTCTTTATAGTATATATTGTAAACGCCTTTTTTTTGAGTTGGTGGCGCTCTTTTTGTTTGCGCTGGCACCCCCTAATTAAGGATTTTTTTTTCTCTTTGCATGGGTTGCTCAGGTTCTGTTACGACTTCCCGATACATGCACATGCTTTTATTTCCTTTTGGGCATCTACCAGTATCTCTGCCGGAGAGGCATCACATTTCTCGGTGCTGCATCTGCTAACAGAGTGTATAACATTTCGTATTCTTGGGGCGATACCAACAAGTACAATTGAAGCGAGGGCGAGGAAGAAAGGGCAGGTGGTAGTCAGCGATGCATACATAGCTAAGGAGTAACAAAAGCAGGACGTTCCTTTGTGTCATGAAGACATTTGTGTATTGTGAATTATGTGTGCACGTGAGGATACAATACCTTAAGCTAGTTGACGGCGGGGGGGAACGGGAAATGGGCAATGGTTACTAGTCCTAGGCCGATTCAACTGCCGGCGTAATGGTTGTAAGATGAATGGTGCACACGACTGACTTTGGTGGGATTCATTGCTTCACGACATGTTTGGTCAAGTCTATCGCTTTGTCTTATTGTGACTAGCGTAGGCGTATTTGCTCGCGACAGCGAATTGATGGCAGACCTGTTGTCACTCGTACATGGTACCAAAGCACATAAGCACATAGTACTGTAGGCAGTCCCCCGCGCCTCAGATGCTAGCATACTGAAAAGTCTACCCCTCTTTCGTCATTAGTCGAGCTCGTCGTACCAAACAAAGGCGGGGCAGGTGATGGACGAACAGAACAGCTCTGCGCGCCCACTTAAAGCCACTCTCGCGGCGCCCAACAGCCCCTCGCCTACCTGGAGAGCTCGGCAGCGTAATCCTGCTCGATCCTCTCTTCCGACCCACTTTGTTGTTCTTGTCTTAATTGTGCTGTTGGCGCTGTGCATTCCGCAATATCCCCGCTTCGCTCAGCCCATCCACCGATTCCTTCACAGCAACCAGCTTTGGAGCCCCTCCTCTCCACCCACCGCCCTCCGAAAACCGGTTATACTCGACGAGACGCAAATCTGCCCCAAGCCTGAACAAAACGTCGAGTTCAAGGGCACCTTCAACACCAGACCAGAGCGCAGCATGGCACTTGCCGACCAGGCGAAGCGCGTTGCAGCCGAGTTTGACTTTGGCAAAGATGAGGTCAGCAAGGCCGTCAAGGAGTTTATACGTGAGATGGGTATGTACTTGCAAGCCAATTGGTGCACTCAAGATGCTGATCACCTGCAGACGAGGGCCTACAGCAGGACGGTACCGAGCTAAGCCAGATCCCCACCTACGTTACTGCTGTGCCAAATGGAACAGAAAAGGTAATTGCGCCTAGGCCGCATAAAACATCACTGACCAGATATCCAGGGTCTTTACATGGCCGTCGACCTGGGTGGGACCAACTTTCGCGTCTGTTCGATCCAGCTGCACGGCAATACCACCTTCTCTCTCACACAGAGCAAGGTCGCCATACCGCGCGAGCTCATGGTGGCAAAGACCTCCAAGGAACTCTTCTCCTTCCTCGCCAAGCAGATTGAACTGTTCCTCAAGGCACACCATGAGGAACACTATGCCGGAACGCTGAAGCGTCGAGAGACGGGAGGTGGCCATGTGTCAGAGGAGGAAATATTCAATTTGGGCTTCACCTTCTCCTTCCCAGTCAACCAGATTGGCATCAACAAGGGTATGCTGATGCGCTGGACAAAGGGCTTCGACATCCAAGATGCGATTGGCAAGGACGTCTGCGCTTTGCTCCAGGCTGAGATCGACGAGCTACACCTCCCTGTAAGAGTAGCGGCGCTGGTCAACGATACTGTTGGAACACTCATGGCCCGCTCGTACACCTCCCCTGGCAAGACAGGGACTCTGCTCGGTGCCATCTTTGGGACGGGTACAAACGGCGCCTACGTCGAGAAGTTGGACAAGATCACCAAGCTCACCGAGAGCAAGAACGTTGGAGACTACGACAAGTCCACTGGTGAGATGATTGTCAATACCGAATGGGGTTCGTTTGATAATTCTCTGCGCACTCTTCCCAACACGCCCTATGACGTTGAGTTGGACCACAAGTCAGTCAATCCTGGCATCCAGATGTTTGAGAAGCGCGTCTCGGGCATGTTTTTAGGTGAACTGCTGCGACTTGCCCTCGTCAAGCTAATCAGTGACCCTGCTGTCCCACTCTTCACTGATGACAATTCTGCATCGAATGATGTCCACAGCACGACACAGATTCACGATGGCAGTCCGATATGGAAACAGTGGGGCATTGATACCAGTTTCCTTAGTGTGTGTGCCGGTGATAGTAGCCCGGGACTGCGCATGTTAAGGCAAACTCTAGACAAGGACTATGACATCTCTGCAGTCAGCGCCGAAGATGCAGAGGCAGTGCGTGAGATTGCTGGCGCCATCGGCCGCCGTGCAGCTCGGCTCTCCGCCGTAGCTATTGCAGCCATTATCATAAATACAGGCCGTCTGAGCAAGACATCTGGCACTGCAACGACTGAACAGAAGTCCGGAATTGACCCGCCACGCGGCAACGTTGAAATCGCTGACGAGGACGTGATTGACGCCGGTGTCGATGGCTCGCTAGTGGAATTCTATCCCAACTTTGAGGAGCACATTAGACAGGCGCTGCGCGAGGTTCCCGAAATCGGTGAGTATGGCGAGAAGAGGGTCAGGATTGGTATCGCCAAGGATGGCTCCGGTGTTGGTGCGGCCTTGATTGCACTCGTAGCAGGTAGAGTAGCGAATCCGAGGGATAGAAGGTGGGATTGATGTGGATCCAGAGCATCCAAGGTATATACGACGAGGGTTAGCACATACGGCATAGTTTCTGAGCAATGTACATCATTATCATTCTGGGATGGTGAGATCAAACAGTGCTATCTGATGTCATGAGGTTCTTTGCTATACCTAGTATTTCATTATTGTTGGGCAAATCAACACAGGTACAGGACGCTTTGTTCTGGTCAGGGGTTGCAAGGTAATTTTCGCTTTCTACTCAGTCAATATTACAGAGACAAACAATGGCAGAAATGGTAGCAGAGTGCGTTACGATGCCTTCGGCAAAATTACTGGTGTTACAGGGCCGCTTCGCGGGAGGTGGGGGAAGGCTGTTAGTATTTAGATTCGCAGACCAGCTGACACTACAACACCACCACATCAATCCAACACGCAAAAAGGGTGTAAAAAGATTAAAAAGAAAGTCAAAAATGCGTAAATCGCCCGATGAGGGACTCGAACCCTCAGCCTTGAGATTAAAAGTCTCACGCGCTAACCAATCTGGAGGGTATGTTAGGTACTGAAAGACCTAGAGTCGTTGGAATCACTTACTGTGCCAACCGGGCTGTGGATGAGCTTTCCAAGAATCAAGAGTGATATATTGTTGGGGATTGGGGACGAGTGTTTCTGCGTTTGGAGTGATTGTGTTGTGGGGCTCATCGAGGAACGGGTTGTATTGCGGGGTATTCAAAGAACGAGTCATAGATGCTGGCTTACATGTTGGGCCTGGTGGGGCTCGGTGGGAAGTCGGCGAACGGACGTGAAAGACAGCCTTGCCTTTCAGAGATGGATAGCATGGGGCAGGTAGATTTTCACGATATCATCTTTTAGCCTGGACGGCCGATCGAATGGCGTATGGCATGGAATGGTCTACTTCAAGGATGGCATCTCAAGTTATAAGGTAGGTAGTGGATTCAACAACCTGAACCACTGGCAGTGCTACCTACTGAATGTCTATCATCGAGCTTTACGGTCCTGAATAGCCGTTTATCAAGCTGCGAGTCATCAGGAACTAACTATGTACGATGGTATGCGAACGCTTCCAAACCCTTCCCAAAGTGGTAAGGGCAACCGGGCAAGGGTGACGCGAGCCTCAAGGCAGACGCGCTGCGAAGCGCATGGCTGAGCAAAATTTGCCTCCTAAACGACGTGAGAGAATGTGATTGGAGGTTTGTTGTGGGAACTCGGGACAGACTCCAGGGGCGATGAGAAAGAGGCTTGGGGCTGTAAAAGTCATTTCGTACGCCCTGCTCATTATTCATTCTAACATGACACTCCCAACATGTAGCGCCTGGCCGTGTGGATGCTCCATTCCAAGATGCTACGTAGAAGAAATGAAGTGGCTGCAGATACTTCCTTTGGAAGAGAAGAGTGTCATTTTTACCAGAACGCCGCGTATCCCCTCCATGTCCATTTTAATACAAATTAGAGGACCAAGTTCGAGCTGAAAAGGTGTTACATGAGACACATCAAGATAACTGCCTGCAAACAAGCAGCAACACAAAGAAACGCAATCTGACATATGAATGTACGGATGAGGAAAGAGAAGGAATGTATCTCTGTCCGGTAAAGGGGTTGCGGTAGAAGGCTGGTATACAGCTCAGACACGCCGTGGCTCAGGTTGTCGACTAGCAGTGACATGCTGCCGCCTATGTCTCCTCTCTTCCCTCTCTCTCCGTGCTCCTCTCCCATTTGTCTCGACAAAGTTTCCCGGTGGGTGTTCGAGGTTATGGTTTCCACCGTTCAGCTCCTTCAAATCTTGAGCATCGATCAGTCTCTTTCGCCAGAGGTGGTAAAACAGGCCAAAGTCGGGCCTTGAGGTCCTCAGTGTTTGCCCGAGCATGGTGTGCTCATGGGCCAGATGGTGCATCCTAGCGCTCCAACTTATCCGTCCATCATCGGAAGAAACTGCCCAGTCACATAACGGACACTGGACCGACTGTGGTGGCTCCTCACCCCGGAAGTGGCTCTCGCAATGCGTCACCCATTCCTCTAGGCTTGGTGATATGTAAGAACAGTTCAAGAACCAGAATGTGCATTCATACACGGGCATGCGTATCTGCGCCGTCGGCAGCTCTAGAACACCATTGTTTTCCTCGAGCAGAGGCACGCCATTAAAGTGGTTTGCAAGGCCTGTACTGATAGACGTCTCGGTAGGCGTGGCTTCGGTGTAGTATGAGCACAGCGATGGTGGGTGTGCAGAGGCAGTTGGCTGGTGAATCAAGGCAGGCGCCATGGACGAAGCACGAGACACGCTCGGAATGGAACGCGAATAATGTTCTCTCTGCGGACTCGAGGGCCCGGTAATAGAATTTTCCAAGCCTTCGGTAGACGGCTCAAAGTCAAAATGTACGCCAGCAAGGCGAGCGTGGATGGTTGACGCAGATTGGCGCACCCAGTGTTCTGTCTCGCGAGTAACAGTACTTTCTAGCCTTCCTGTGAACGACATGGCGGTGCAAGCTGGTGGGGTAGTCTGTGGCGCAGCCCTTGTCAGCCTCATTAGAGGTGCAAACAAACACGGCCCAGCCTGCTGAGGGACGGATGCTGGCAGGGCAGACGAGTCAGGACTCACAAATCTCTCGTTGATCGTTTGGAACTAAGTTTGGTGCGAGCGCGTCATATGCTACAAGGACCAGGTACCAGGGCTATCGTCGCTAAGAGACAGGGTAACTGAAGCTTAACGGTTGAAAAGGGAGCGTGTTCACGATGTCGAGTTCGGTATTTTAGTATCCGTCGCTGCAAATTTCATTTCGACAAGAAGAGTCACCACGAGAATGCGGCTCTGCGGCTTTCGGGCCATCCCCCCCTCCACCTCCAACGGCGTCCCTGTTAAAACGTAACTCTACATCACTACGCACGATAATCAAAAAGGATAGACAATGATCAATCAATATTGATCACTGAGTATATAACAGTATACATACACTACAACTACACTCTTACACGCTTCATCAACACCATCGTTGTTGCCTTACTCGGACCTACCTTATTAGTTAGCCTACTGGCTACTCCACTAACCACCGGGCCAATCTCGGGCCTACAGGTGGAATACGTGCCTAAACATCTATAAGCTAGCCGACAGGGTTTCGAGCCACCCGGGGTTTCGAGCCACCCCTCAGAAATCGGCCACCCATCTGAAAATCGTGTTTATTCTCTCAACCTAGTTACAATTGCCACTCTGTACACATAGACTGAAGGGTTCTAGCTGCTGCTTCAGTTGCCGCTCTCTCTGCTTCTCTCTCTGCTGCTTTATTGTTGATTTGTGACTCCAAAAGAGCAGAGGCCCGTACAGCTACCATGATTGTCTCTACATCTGCAAAACGTTGATTTGGGTCTACATGAACTTTCTTTCGTGGCTGCTGAGGCTTAAGAGCTTCAAGTTGACTGTGAAGTCTTTTATTCTCTGCTTCAAGCGCTGCTGCCCGTGTATTTGCTACTGCAAGTGCCTTACCTGCTTTTTCAAAGAGCTGGTGAGTCTTGCGACTGATACTCTCGTTCTTGTAAAGCTCTCTCTGAGCTATAAAAAGATCACGAGGACCGTGAGGGGTAGAGAGGTAGCTCTTAGTAGGTTGAGGCTGATTCAGACGTGGTGGCGTAATAGGTCTTAGGGTTACTTGAGATGAGTTGACTACCCGGTCAATATTGAATGGATGGATGCCTGCAGCAGCCCATCCTGCTCGTATAACTCTCTCAGTAATGCAGCCTCTCGAGCTTTATAGTAGGATGTAATAAAGCGCTCTTTCTTAACAGGTGCTGCATCATCAAGGTAAGATAGTGCCTGGATTTGCTGTCGGTAGAACCTCTTCACAACTGAGAATACTGAGAGGTCTAGAGGCTGTAGGACGTGCGAAGAATAAGGAGGTAGAAATAGAAGCTGAACTTTATTCTGCTTGCAGGCCCATAGGAATTCAATATCAATATGGCTGCCGTGGCCATCCAAAATAAGCATCCTCCAACGGTCGTCTACTGGTGCTGTATCAGGTAGAAATACGCGCTTTAACCACTCAACACCTATCGCATTAGATGTCCAGCCATTCTCAGAGGTTGTATAAAGCCAGTCAGGAATTGTCGCAGGAAACCAGGTACTCTGTAGGTTCTTCCCTTTAAATATAACCGAACTGCGTAGTTTCTTGCCCGTAGCCGACACACACTCAATTATTAATGCCCACTCACGATTCTCTGGTGACTGATGGTAAGCCTTCTTTTTCTGACTACTTGCGAGTACTCTGGTATTCGTACATATACCTAGAGCCTTCCCAGTTTCATCCATATTCCATATATCCTCAGCTCTTATACCTAGCCGTATACGAGTCCTCTCAAAGAGCTCAAGAAACGCGCGTATCTGTTCTTGTGTTGCTCCCTCAGCCCGTGCAGCCTCTATCTTTCTACCTACAACTGATGCGACGCGTGGGTTACGCTTAATAAAGAAGGATAACCAATGCTTGCCAACAGGATTATTGTCTCTATTCATCCTTAAGATTCGATTTGCCATTTCTCGAGCGCGAGCATGGGAGGGAGGAAAAGCGCGTGCGTCTTCTTCAAGGATCCATTGTACAAGAAACTCTTCTTGCTCTGGAGTTAATCGCTGCTGGTATACGTGGCTGGTTTGGCTGTTCTGCGTACCGCGTATACGCGCAGAGAACGTGGCTCGAGGGATATTGTATGCTTTCGCAGCAGCTCTTTGACTTGAAAAAACACCAGCATCAAGATCATTGATAGCTGCTTGTATAGATTCTTCACGGTTGTCCATTTTGGTAGGGTGGTTGTTGAGATAACACGATTTTCAGATGGGTGGCCGATTTCTGAGGGGTGGCTCGAAACCCCGGGTGGCTCGAAACCCTGTCGGCTAGCTTATTTGCTCTCATCCCAAAAATTACTCTTTCAGGATTCAAGATTCGTCTTACATCTCAATTACACCCATTATGCAGCCCTCCATTTACTCCTACCAATAGTCAGCTCTAGGAAATACTTGTGATGCTCTGATGTTGTGTAGCGTCGTAGGCATAGTACCATAAAAGTTTTCATATAAGCCAATACAAGACATTGGTGTAAGCTCGGCCTGTCAAAGGGCAACATTGGCTCCACTTTTCGATTAACAGTTCAGGGAGCCCATAAACACTTGGGTAAATACGGGGTGTTTGCGGCAACCCTTGTCTAACTATCGGCCATCATGACAGCTTTCTACGGTACCTAGATCGCGTTAGCACTGCCTACTTAAGGGATGCGCAGACGAACGACAAGCCATAAAATATGTGTAAATTACACGCCACAGGCCTTCGAATATGCACTTTTGCGTTCACGATGACGGCATTTTTTGTTGTACAAATGCAAGCGTCAGGTGTTGTCATCGCTCGCTGCATCCCACGTCGTACCTTTTGTTTTATCGCCCCCTTTATCGCATAATGAGGTAACCAAGGTCAGCTTCGTCCATCCAACACGCAGAATCTAGTTACATCAGTCGACAGGCGCTTTGTTAGACAGTCAGCCACGTTGGACTTACGATACTGTTTTGGGCATCTTAGGAGAGAATCAAGCTTTTACCAATAGCCAAGATTTCGGGGCTGCCTATACGCCTTCTCAAGTCTGTTCACTTTTATATAGCTATAATTATCAATTGCCATCTCTACATTCTTTCGAGCATCGCTGCCGGCCGCGCTGAATTTAACTTTCATGGCCGCAATGTCCTCAGAACCCAACCCTTTACCATTTCTCAGCCTCGTGTGTTGTCGGGAAAGGCTGTGATGCCTTGCCAAGTACCCCAGTGGCATGGCACCCGCGCCAAGTGTACCTGTGCTATCACGTATTTCAATGCACGGATGTAGGGCGTCCAGTTCTCTTGGAAGTGCATTTAAGATCTTCATCGCTGTGCCCCAATCTGAGGTCATCCTTTACCTCTGTGTTTGCCCCAAACCTATCTTTTTTGGTGTCCTTACTATCTTTTATATCTACAGGTGCTCATATTCTTAAACTAATAACATTCTTTCCTGATTGTGCTATTCACACAATGGCAGAGGACAACTATTCACCAGCCGCTCCTGGAGACTTCTTCTGTCCCGCCGGAGGAACTTGGTACATTGAAACCACGGGCGCAGTATGATATAGGCGACTGACCTGGTCACTGAATTACAGCTGCTCCATAACTCTTTCGAAAAACGAATCTAACACATCCAGGTACGCGTGCCAGACTGGGACAAATTTTATAGGATGTTGTACCTCTGATCCTTGCGGAACTGGCTGCTTCGGAGATCGTCTCCGCCCCGTCGGTGTTTCAACGACAATTTACAATAAGTACCCGGGTGGAACTTGTGGTGGTAACACTCCATTTTGGACTTGCATGGCCGGACCGACATTTTGGGGGTGCTGTAACTCCGACCCGTGTAAAAACAACTCAACATGTTCAGTGGGCAATCTGGAACCAGCGTTCATGACCCGGCCTGACCAGATCAAGTACTTTGGCGCGCTCAATGTCCTTCTTTCTTCTACCGTTCCTTCTATCATTTCTTCAGCAACATCGCTTCTACCAGTCAGCGAAACTGCCAGCGGATCCCCTGCTTCGACACTCCCCAGCTCCCCCTCAAAGGTCTCCAGCGCGATAATTGGTGGTGCAGTGGGAGGCGCGGTTGTGCTCCTCGGAATGATTGGTGTGGTAATATTCTTCCTCTGCCGTAGAAGGAGACGCAGGCAGAAATCGGAGAATGGCGAGGCCAAACTAATAGATAAATCTTCCACTGAGCAGCCGCTCTCACCAGAACTCGGTGGAAATTCCCGTTAGTGACTCGAAACATATCAGAGAGACTCTCACTAATAAGATCCCCAGCTCCTCCTGCTTACTCACATGAGCATCAATCATTCCCTCATAGTGAGTCTACAACCACGAACCATATCCATCTTAAACAGTGGTCTTACAAGCGAATAGTGCCCCAAGAACTACCAACGGAGTACGCGGATATGTCAACGTCGAATAGATACTCGGAGCTACCAGCTCAGACCACATTCCATCGCCTCTCTGAGCTTCCCGCCGGAGCAACAAGGCTAAGCGAACTTGAATCTCCACTAGTCTCTCCCCAACCACCACAAACGGACTTTCCCGCCGGAGTAACAGGACCAAGTGAACTTGAATCCCCAGAGGTCTCTCCCCGGCCACCACAAACAGACTTTCCGACCAATACAACTGAACGGCCACCACAAGGGCTATGTTTAACGGGTGTCAAAGAAGATTTGAAGTAATAGGGCTTTGATTTGGCAACGTGCTTCGATATAATACATAATTTTAATGAATTTTCATAATAGACAACATTCATGAGAGGTGTACAACTGCGGATAAACATAACACGATCTTGATGCATTTGGTTGAATTCGAGCATCAATTTTCAGGTTCGATAGGCGCTATGCTTATTAGTAACAATTCTTTCGGGCAGCTTAAGACCTAGACTGGCATGTTTGTCCTTTTGATGGCTAATTTAATATGTGATTAGTGCCGTATATGTTAGCATGGCTGGCTCGACGATCTCTAGACATCTTCTCCACTACTATCATTACATCTTACCAAGAGCCAGATCTAACGTGAGGTATGCCAAAGCCTTTTTCATATATAAGCAATACCCCACTTGAAAACGATACTGCTGGCGGGCTATACCCATGTCTATGTTTGGAACCGTTTTGACTACAATTTCAATGATTTTCGCATAGTGCTCAGATTCTATTCTTATAGTTGTCTCAGTCTCGCCTGAGACATACAAGGTTCTATCTACTTTGCCATTTCGTCCTCTTGTAATCTATACTCCAGGATTATACTATCAAAACATACATTGCTAACAGCGCCAACTCTTATAAATCCTTCCTCACACAATCGCACACTCATCATCTAGCAAATTTTAGGGCCTAAAGCAGTATCCGCTAATTAGCCATCACTCCGACTGTGTCTGCTCTAGCTAAGGTGTCCTTCCCTCGCTCAATATATAAAGCAAGGGTTATTATACGCTTGCCTTCTTTATACTGTTTTGGAATAGTGTAAACTACTTATTTAACTAAAGGCTTATCAAAAGAATCGCATCCGACTAATTCAGTCTATTTTTCTCTACTAGGTATTAGTAGTAATCTTTCTACATGAAGTCTAAGGCCTTTCAGCATAGCATTTATAGATATAATTGCTATTGTAAAGAGAAGAATTGTTAGCTATCTACATAGCTTAGCAACGAAAGGAGTAGATATGCAGAAGGGGTTTATGCGGTATTTTTTCTTCTTCTCCATTTACTGGTGTAAGCTTGTGGGAACGTGAGAATGTGAGAGATGATTGTCTATTGTTGTAAGGTATCTAAGGTGCAAGATATATAGTGATGATGGAGTCTAGGTCCTGGGAGGGGACCCCTTGCTAAGGGTAACCCTTAGTAAGGGATGTACTAGAGGAACATCCCGAGATCCCGGAGACACCCGGGCTCCCATAGGTTACCTAGGTTTACAACTGGCAATCGATAAATCGTTGTGCTCTATTATTGAGAAAAAGTTATTACTACCTCCTAGAACTATTCTAGATCAGGTTTACTTTACACGAACCTGTACTGTGATATATTCATATTATAGATAATTCCTCTATAGCTTTGCACCCTGTCCCCTCTTCGCTATTATCCTCAAGTCCTTCCTTAATATTTTCCCGCTCGGGCTTTTTGGAATAGTATCCAAAAATACAACCCCACCTCTCAATTGTTTATGATTCGCAACATGGACCTTTACATACTCTGTAATTTGCTGTGCACTGATTTTCTTAGTATCAGCAACAACATATGCCCTTGGAGCCTCATTAGTCCCATTTTCAATGCCCACACCAATAACTGCGGCATCCAGAATATCCGGATGGTTCAACAGCAAAGCTTCAAGCTCAGCAGGGGCAACTTGCAAACCCTTATATTTGATGAGTTCCTTCTTGCGATCAACAATGTAAAGCAGGCCGTCTCGAAATTCCCCAATGTCACCCGTCAAGAACCATCCGTCGCTGAAGTTCTCCTTATTTGCCGCTTCACTTTCATAGTACCCTTTGCACACTACTGGGCCTTTGACAATGACTTCGCCTGGCTTGCCTGGACTAACGTCATTGCCGTCATCGTCTATAATGCGGGCGAGCATGTTCGGAATGAGCGGAGAAACGGATCCCGTGTCGTCGTCCATGCCCATCGGCATGAGCGTGGCTGAGCCCGTGGTTTCAGACAAGCCCCATGTTTGGCTGATGAAGCACTGTGGCCCTCCAAGTTTCTGGCTTGCTGCGTATTGTAGTTCCTTGCCCAGTGGCGCGGCGCCCGAGATTGCGATTTCAAGAGTCTTGAATTGGTCCTTTACTGTAGGCGATTTGGCGATGAGGAGGTAGATTGGTGGTACTGTGAAGAAGAATGTAATTTTGTATTTAGCATTGTACTCGAGGAATTCATCAAAATTGAATCGTGGCATCCAGTACACAGACCCAAGCATGTAGAATGGATTAATGAGGTACCCTTGGATACCGGCGATATGTGCTGTGGGTAAGTGAGCTAGGGTGCGATATTCGAAATCAGGTCTTGAAGCGGCGATCCACGAATCAAACATATCGCCTGGAATGACTGCTTCTGCAACAAGATTGCGGTGAGAAAGTTTGACGCCTAACAACCCATTAGCTTTAAATCTTACGCGATTAGATAATCAATTCACTAACCTTTGGGTAGCCCTGTTGTCCCCGAGCTGTAAATCAGAATAACCAAACTATTTTCCAATTCATATGGATCTGTAATTCTCTGCCAGGGTATCACATCTCGTTCGTCGATAAGATTGGTCCCCAGTTGGCCATCCTTTCCGATAGATTTTAGCTCCCAATGTCTTCCCTCACTCATCAGCAATACGCGTCCACCGCCATTTGGTCCCCATCCGGCTTCTTCAGCTGCTTTCACAGCATTGTCTCGCGTGCTCTCTACAGTCACTAAAATTTTAGACTGAGCACCTTGCAGCTGTTTGTTGAGTTCGCTTGCTGTACTTGCTGCAGATGCGGCAGAAAAGACACCACCGGCACCAATAATCCCAAATGATAAGACGGGCAGAAGGTAATGGCCTGTTGATATTACAGAGCAGATATCTTGCCCTATACCGTTCACACCGATACCAAAATGCTTGCGGAGTGCTGCTGAGGTAACTTGAGTTAGGTACCGTGCCCGAGATATAGATAGCACAAGACTTGGGTCGGCAGCCGAGATGTGTATCGGTGTGTCCGGCTTTGCAAGAGATTTTTTAGAGTCTGTAGGACCATAGAATAATTAGCATCGCTATTCCAACACATGCCTCTCAACAAGGAGATCTTAACAATGGATAGATATGTGTTGCGAGCTCACCGAAGAGTAGCGTTAATATATCAACATCTGGGACTGAATATGTCTTAGCTGCGCGGTATATAATACCGTCGGAGGTCTTCTCGACTATAGTAGTCATTTGGCCGCCTGTGATATAAACCAATAGAAAATAAAATGTAAAGCCGAATTGATAAAGAAGTTCGTGTGAAGGGTTGCCTATTTAAGATAGTGACAACCGGATTGTTACGGTAACTCTACCATGAAAGCGCGACTCTTGGCTCATATGAACTCGGATTGGGCTAGGTATTATCTTGTTCGGAGGCTTTCGGTAATTTCTACTCGAAAATGGCGAGTAGTCTTCGTGGAACAGAAAACCCCAAGCAAGCTGGCAAAGCGTTCTCTCTTTGATATCCTAAAAGCAAGGAGACATTTAAATTAAAATATGATTCTAGCTTCTAGAGTAAATCGTACTGAACGCTAGAAATCATCCAGCAGTTTCGTGATAAATAATGACATAATTTTTGGTGCCAGGCAAGAAGCATACTTCCGGCTATTCAAAAGGTGGGGTAGAATGGGGAAATTACGCTTGGGCCGGATTAAATAATGAGGCTGAACTGCGTTGAGTTTAAATTGCTAATTGCTAGACTGATGGACACAGCTTGGACATCAAAGGACCATATAAGAATGCTGTTACGCAGGTATTAAGCCCGACGTTTGCTTTTCGGTTTACTGTCTTGCGCTCCTTCAGCTGCAGCGTCACTGTCGTTAGCTTCAATACATTCATTCTGATAATCGTCCTTATCCCGTTTCCGTCTATTGCGCTTCCGCTTGTGCTTTGGTGGGTTAACAGTTTCTGTGTGATTAGGTGTAAGATCCACGTTCATTGCAAGAACTGCTGGCCTCGCGATAGCAGGGAGCGTAGAGTTATTGGCTGCAGCCTTGCGCATGCCTTTCGGATTCTGCTTTTCGAGTAGTGCGATGTACTCGGCAGTGCGCTTTGTATGCTCAACCTTGGTCATTATTTTCCAGTTGTCTGGCTTTTCGGTAGCTCTCCACTTTAACCAGGTATTTTCATGCATAACACTGCTACTGAGAACGACGAATGCACAACTGTTCCAAAGCATGTGCACTGCCTGAATAGGCAGCCACTTCGATCTAAGCTGACCATGTTCCTTTAGCCAATGTGCTAGCTTTGCAGGAGTTTGACAGATATTGCGCAGGTGTGGCTCGACGTATATAGTGCGTTGGTCCCAGAAGGAAAGACCGTCATCGTTGACCGAGTCGAATGAGTTGGGAATAAGAAATTTAGGAGGGTAAGACGATGGTTTTCGGCGAACATGGTAGCCATTGCTTGCGAGTTCGAGGAACTCAGAGGGATGTTCTCGTAACGCCTGTTGAAGTAAGACTTGAGTCGCTTCCGGCTTCAAGGTCGAGATATTCAAATGGTCGAGGACTGCGGTTAGATGGATAACTGAGGCATGGGATTAGTATATCATCTCCCGCCTTAAGCAGCACTAACGTACATTTATGCTCCCCATCAATCGTTCTGTACCGTTGCTGCAGCCAGGCTGCTCGCATTTCCTCCTGATGTGCATAATCGGAGAAGATCAATTCCATACCAACAACTAGCTGAGCGAGGTACTCTGTTGTGATTGGCTTGGTTGTGAATCTAGGACCACGGGTAACGGCTTTGGAGTCAATTTTCTCATGGTGCGATGTAGAAGAATTAGTACTTATCCCTTCCATAGCATCAACGAGTGCATCCTCGTTGCTAAGCTTAGACTTGTCTGCCAGACGGGGCTTCGCTGTCGTTGTCCGCGGGGACTCAAGAACGCCCTTGAGCCTCAAAGCTCGTGGAACAAACATAGTGCACGAGCTCAGAAGCGAAGCTCGTATAATTAAGGGCACTTGAGATCTAAGCCCGTTACTTAGGCAGTTGGGTGTTGATCGTTGGATCTTTTCGCTTGTAGCAATAATACACTACGACGCGTTCTTGAAGCTTGGGCCCACGTCATCGACCAAATTTCGAGCTGTTTGCGCCTGTTCACTCCTTGACTACAAAACTTTCTCTTGAATTCTTGAACTAAACCCACCAATCACCGCAATGCCAAAAGAAAAGAATTACAATCCTGTTCAGGACCACAAAAAGCAAGAGAAGCAGAAACAGATCAAGAAGCAGAAAGCCAACCTCCAGGCACAACGCAATGAGAAGCTTGCGCGACGCAACCCTAATCGCATACAGCGCGACATTGACAATCTCAAGGAAAGCGAGGAAAGCGGATCGCTCCGACCACATGAACGCCAACGGCTAGCTGAGCTTGAGAAGGACCTTGTGGCGGTCAACAAGGCGCGAGAGGCATTGGGCGACAAGGCACCACAATTCAAGCCAGAGCGGAGGCATGACGAGGGTGGGGGCAGGGGTGGAAGAGATGGCCAACGCGGTGGCAGAGGAGGCATTCTAGGGAAGCGAGCGAGAGATGGGCAGAGAAAGGAAGACGATAGCAGCGATACAGATTCCGATGTACGACACATTCCCATGCCACGCGATACACCGCCACCCATACCAGGACGACAAGGTCAATTGGCGCAAAAGGACGATACTGCAGCACCCCAACCAAAGAAGGCACAGATTGTATACGAAGCAGCACCTCAAGTCCGAGATTTTCTCAAGGAAGCCACCAAATTCATGCCCACCGCAGTTGCAAACAAAATCAAGCTGGCGAAGGGCGAGGGTAGGCTTCTCGAGCCAGAAGAGTTTGATAAGCTGCGGGATGAAGGGTATATGGAGACCAAAAAGACCATCGAAAAGAAGGATGACAAGTTGGAGACATTCTTGAAGGACCAGCATACTTCTGCCATGATAGCTGCTGAACAAGCCGCCGAGGCAACAGTACAAGAAGCTGAGTATGAAATGATGACCAGTGAAGTGGCTGGTGACATTCAGAACATCGCAACGAAAGCAGCAGTAGCGGAGAACAAACTGCGGCATGTGGAGATGGAAGAGGTTTGGGATGAGGATCTTTAAATATGCGGGCACTTTGTCTAATCACATATACCTTAAGCGTGTTGGTGCGTAGGTGCTCGTCAGTCCACGATCGACGGGCAGCAAGTTTGTGGCAACAATAATCAAACCGCAGTCATAGGTACGGGACAAGACAACGTCAATGACTACATCACTCATAGTTTGGTCACAGAGTTAATCTATTTCGCAGAAAATGGGCAAGATGTTTAAGAACTCATTTCATTGATAAGGTTGTAGGGGTATCTGAATATGGCTAGCTAGTCAATGGTATTCCACAAAGGATCCACTAGGCATAGAAAGTTGTTCATTCTCAGTAAAGGAAGAGGAACGCCGTTTACTTCTTCTGGCCGGTGGCGCTGCTGAAGGTATCAGAGATGGTCTGGCCGGCATTGCTCAAGCCCTGCTGGGCAGAGTCGAGGATACCGCTGCCCTGCTGCTGAGCCGAGTCGCCGCCTGAGCGAGTGGAATCGCCGAGCTTTTGTGTGGTGGACTTCTGGCCCTCTGCGATAAGTTAGATGGTGAAGAGATGAGAAGAGGAGAAGGGTACAAACCAGGCTGGACAGCGGAGGCGGCCTTGTCACCAAGTCCAGATACGTTCTCGCCGACTTTGTCAAGAGTAGACTTTTGCGAGTCGGGAGTAACTAGTATTATTCTTAGCATCGTGGAAAGAAACAAGATATCGACACTGCTTACCCTTCTCCTTGGCCTGCTCACCGAGTCCCTTGCGTCCAAGATCAGACATGTTGGTTGTGGGTTTGGTTGTTGGGGGAAATTTGGTTTAAAAGTGGTATGTGGTACGTGGTACTAGAGTCGATGGAAAAGTCGTGTGAGTGAAGAGGGAGATGACAGGACAAGAAGGAGTTTATATACGCTTCAAGTGGAGTCACTGCATTCAAAGATGGTGAGCCTACGATATTGGTACGTCATGTATTATACAGACAAGGCAACTACGATATTGCGGCAGCCCAACACGCGGGCAAGTTCTTTCACATGCTGGTAGGAACGGCATGTAGCCGTGGGGATGGGTCCATGGGATTTGGAGTCTTTTCCATGGCATTCACGTCATTTCAGTGTCTGGACTGCCTGTGTAGTAAATGGCGTATCACAAACGCGACACTACGGGTGGACACCACCCCACTTGACCATCACCCCGCTGACGTTTGTCGCGGTAAGATAGGCACGACCAAGTCGCGCACCACGTGACATACGTCATCGACAACAGTTTGATCATGTAGAAGGCTTGGTGTACCTCGAAGTTTCAGCTTAATGTACTTCGCTTAGTACAGGTTAAAGAGTTATTCTTGGAGGGAGCTTGGTATTCAACTGTCGTTGCTAGCATGATAAAGGCTACCTATACAGTACACAGTCCTGACAGTTTCGCCACCAGCCCTTGGCGAATCTATGGTCATGCAAGCAGGCTTAACAACGTCACAATCAGCCCGCTTTCCATCTCATCTTTCGGGGCTAGGAGCTACCCCGCGATTAGCGATACAGGTTGCCCTACAAGTTGCCCTACATTCACTAAAAGCAAACTTTTTTGCACGTTCCAGCCTCGAAATGCCTCACATCTGCCACCACAACAACGATAAACAAACGCTCATATTATAACCCACTTGTGACCATAGTCAGGCTGAGTATCGATGAGCAGGATAGAAAGACGACCAGGTGAGAGTATAGGCTGCCAAGGGTGAAAATACATCTTTTGTCAAATGGATGGTGATTTTAGTACCAGCTAGTACTAGGTTTTTGACCTTCCTATGCTGTCATCTCAGCAGACCTGGCAAAGTCATATGCCCTCGCAAGGATACAAACACATTACCCATGAACAATACTGAACAGCGCGTTGGTCTAAGAAAAAGCATCATCGTCTGGGGGGCGCCAGCACATACATTCATACATCCTTGGTTAACCCTATCCAGTGCTGTTGGGGGCACTCAAACCCAGTTACGCCAGGTCATTGTTTGCTCGGCCGTCCTTGTGAGATCAATCACCTTGTTAGCAGCGGACGCTATTGCGAACAGCGCAGTTGTTACATCACTTTTCCAGGCTTCTCGACTCATACCTTCTCTATGAAAACACTCCATGTTTCCAAACCAACACAACTTCGGGCACTCTCTATGAGGCTGTATAGACTGCGAGGCGGTCCTCGACGACTTACTAGCCACGCCTTTGAACTATACCACTTCTAGCCTAAATGCAAAGCTAGAGCCAATTGATCTTCCGGGCCGTCGAAAATCTCACCAATCAAAATCCTCTAGTACAAAATTCCAGGCCCAGCAATCCTTCTCGACCATTACCCCTTGTGTTTCAGAACAACATCTACCATGACGCCTATCCCTGATGATTCGTATGGTCGCGTGGGATAGGGTCCACGTTGGCTAGGCCTTGGAGGCATCGTTAGCCTCGTTTACAGTCGCGCGGCAGCAGTCTCAACCGTCATCTGTCTGAACAAGCCTCCACTCGGCATCATCAAGTCGCTAGAGATCAACGCTCGCATGATCCTTCATGCTTCGCTAGCCGCGAAGGCTGCCCTGCTGGCTGTGCCACGCGTGCGGAGTTCCGCTTCCAGGGTTTGGCAAGCAGGGATATCTTTGTGTAATTATGGTCGAGATAGTGAACTTGATTGCCTTTCATAGGTTCATTTGTTCAATGTACTCGCAAGACCCTTCCAAGGTGTCAGTGCATCACCAACACGCCGCTCTTTAGACTTCAATATCGGGCACTGAGCTGGTGACTTCCCCGTCTTCAATGTCCTAACCCTTGGCTCATGTGGTCACGGTCACGGCGTTTACAGAAACAAACATATAAGGAAGTGCCTCCCTTTAGACCTACGCACTCTCGTTATCGACCAAGAAACACACAAGCTCTCGAAATTTAACTCTTATGAAACATTACTCGTGAAATTCTCAACAGCTTGACAATTATTGCACAATGAAATATCTCCACTCTTTTCTTTTATCTGGCCTATGCCTTACTCCTGTCTTCGCCGATTATGCGGACAATGCAAACAATGCCATCAAGACTTTGCAGAACAAATGGTATGATACCAACACTGGTTTATGGTAAGTATGATCTCTTTACTCAAAGCACTACTCGCAATCCATTGTCCAGGTCTTCGAGGTGGTTTACTCTTCCTCCACGGAAGAACCTCGTTTGTTTGTTAGAATCTAGCGAGACACAATCAACTAGTTCGCGTTCTCACTTTCTACAGGAGCCAATACTGGTGGCAGTCTGGCAACATAGTCGAAACACTAGCCCGGTTCGGACAAAAAGACCCTTCTTTCAAGCCAACAGCTGTAAACATAATCTCCAACACATACAGTAAGTCTCGCAATCAATTAGGCGCGAAAGACTGGAAGAATGACTTTTATGATGGTACGTAATGCCTATGTATGAGCTGCATGTGGGGGATGTACTAACAATGTAAGATATGGGTTGGTGGGCACTCGGTTGGATCGCATCATACGACCTTACTGGCGATGCTAAGTATCTAAACACCGCGAAAGACATTTTTGAGGAAATGACAGGAGGTTGGAATACCCCATGTAATGGTGGAATCTGGTGGAGTAAAAAGAGAGAATTTATTGCTGCTATTTCGAATGAATTATTCCTCGCGGTCGGCGCATCTCTTGCGAATCGCGTCTCAAGAGAAGAAAAAGGATATTACGTCAACTGGGCACAGATGGAATGGGACTGGTTTTGGAACTCCGGGATCATCAACAAAGACGGTTTAATCAACGATGGGATTGATAAATCAACGTGCAAGAACGACGGCAAGACAACATTCACATACAACCAAGGCGTAGTCCTCGCTGGACTCTCTGAACTCGCTCGCGCCAAAAGCGACGGTGGATTTATAGCCCATGCGAATGCTATAGCTAATACAGCCATGTCCAAGCTCAGTGACAACGGCATTCTCACTGAACCTGTTAGCGGCCCTCTCGACGAGCAAGGCGCGCTGTTCAAAGGCGCCTTTGTCCGAGGCCTATCGACTCTCAACAAGAATGAACGCCAACAAAGCTTCACAGACTTTCTCAGGAGGAATGCGGAAAGTGCATGGAGACAAGGGAAAGTCGATGGAGGCGTCATCGACAGATGGCAGGGCGGTTCAAAGAATTCGAATGCAGCCAGTCATGCGGCGGGCGTTGATGTCTTGGTTGCTGCTGCAGAAGCTTCCTGATTTCGCATGTGGTCGAAATGTATATACGAAGAGCATTTGATAGTGGTGGCGAGCATCATGTCAACCTACCCGGTTCCATCACACGAGCGATATGAGTCCGAGGCCTTCATTGCTTTGGATCTTTATAACTGTACATACACATTTGAGAAAATAATGGTTTAATCATTTTATAGATTTTCAACTTACGGGTCTCTTATTTATTTTAGAAATTAGGACTCATGGATATAGCCATATTATACTTGTAGATGCTTTCATTCAACTGGTTAGCGTTGCGTTTACTTTTATTGACTATTCGTCTTTCCTGATCAACATACACGAAAATCAAGTCTTGTAATTACAACAAAAATTAGATACCCCATAAAATTTGTTCATCCGATTGCAGTACACTTTTCTGCTCTGAATGTGGAGTGACAGTGCTCAGTCAGCGCTTATGTAAAGCAGTCACCGTACTCCAAATAATAACTCTTCAAATACACCATTTAACAGACTTTGATAATGAATCTTAGTACCTAGGTGTTTTTGGTTGCCGCGCCCGAAGCACTACCTAATTGAGATGAGTCAATCTTACCGCGAACTAGTTTAATGCTGCGTCGAAAGGTTAAAGCCTTTAGTCTAGGCCCCAAGCAGCCCGTTGTAATGATAAAAATAAAGTTAAAATCAAAGAATGGGAACAATGCTCAATTGCAATTGCAATTGGCGTTGCGTAATGTAATTGTGTCCCTCTAGATATCGTACGACGGAGGAACTAGCCACCTTGCTTTTCACAGCAGAGCGTTCCTGCACAAGCGGACCTTGGCGCTCTTATTACCTGCCGCCTCAAATCGCACATTCGCCAAATCGTACAGCCGCAAATTTTGACGCCTCCACAGCTCCAATTTGTCAAGTCTCCAAACGCTGCGCCAACATCTGTTTGCATCTGTTTGTAGGTATGCAGAAAAGTCATGCAACAAGCGATGGCTGACGGGGACGCGGTAGACCCGGTCCCGTAGCGGCTGCACCCATCTCACTAGTGAACATTTTACGCCATGTCGTGTTCTATCCTTCGTTTGATTTACCGAATCGAAGCTACTAACTCTTATCCCGTAAATTTTACTGAAGGGACTTAGTCAAAAAAAGATGCCTGCAGGTCGATAAGACTACGACAGCACAAGCGCCCAGTCACAAACCCCATTCGACATTTTGTAGTAAATAGAGTCTAGAGCGAAATATGCGTAGTGAATCATCCTTGCATATATTTTTCCAAGCCGATCCTATGGCGTTGGTGTCGGTAGCAGGCCTGTCATCCCACTGCGCCGCTCCAACCGCACCCACTTTCTTGCAGGCATGCTAATCCTTTACAATATACGATCTATTTTTCCAGGACATTATATGGTTTCCATTGCCATCCGCTTCTATCAGGTAGAGGTTGCTTCATAATAGCGGCTTGCCCCTTCTATATATCACTTTTGGTTCTCTAGACGACCTCCAGTATGGCATACGATAGGAGTACGCCACGATCGTGGATATCCAGTTTCTTTCGGCAATCCAAAGCCTCGGAAGTGGGGGTCTTACCAGATGAGCGGACTTCTCTTCTCCCATCGTCCCAACACGAAGAATCACCTGTTGGCGAGACTTACGAGCTTGAAGATGGAGCAACTTCCAACGTTCAACTCATCTCCCAGGAATTCTGGGTTTTGCTCAAAGGATCGCTACCGGTCATACTGGCATACGCTCTCCAAAATTCTCTTCAGACAGTCTCTGTCCTAATAGTTGGGCGACTATCACCAGAAGCTTTGGCAACAGCAGCGTTTTCCTACATGTTTGCGATGGCTACCGGTTGGCTTATCGCACTTGGAGGGACTACAGCTATCGATACACTGGCTTCTGCAAGTTTTACAGGAAGCAAAAATCGCCATGATCTTGGTATCATCCTTCAGCGGTCGTTCATTGTCCTCTTACTATTCTACATTCCAGTTGCTGTGATGTGGTTCTGCTCAGAACCATTGTTCAGAGCTCTCGGCCAAGAAGAGTACATTGCGCGCGACTCAGCGAGTTTTCTTTCCGTCCTCGCCCCGGAGGCGTTGGGTACATTTTCTTCGAAGCTATGAAGAAGTATTTGCAGGCTCAAGGTATGTCCTATCGATGGAAGCTAAAAGATCATTTTCTGACAGATACAGAAATTATGCGACCAGGAACCTATGTGCTTCTGATAACATCCCCACTGAGCGCTGGACTTAACTACCTTTTCGTATACACACTCGGAATGGGATTACTCGGCGCACCACTCGCCACTGGTTTAGCATACTGGGCGTCATTCCTCCTCCTGCTCGCATATGCACGTTTTGTAGATGGATGGGAGTGCTGGGGAGGCTGGGACCGCAAGTGTCTTCAAAATATGGGTACATTTGCGCGCCTAGCTTTTCTTGGAGTAATACATGTTGGCACAGAATGGTGGGCATTTGAGATTGTAGCTCTTGTTGCAGGTAAGCTAGGGACGATACCACTGGCTGCTCAAAGTGTGATCATGACGACCGATCAAGTCATGAACACAATCCCATTTGGTGTGGGAGTGGCCACTTCCTCAAGAGTAGGTAATCTCTTAGGAGCACGGAATGCAAAAGGCGCAGCCAGAGCAGCCAACGTAGCGGCAGTCTTGAGTATGCTACTTGGAGCTCTAGTGCTGGTTATACTCATGGGAGTAAAAGATTTTTACGCCAGAATTTTCAACGACGACATCGAGGTCATTAGGCTTACCGCCAAAGTCATGCCGTACGTGGCATTATTTCAGATTGCAGATGGGCTCAATGGCAGCTGTGGAGGAGCACTCAGGGGAATGGGGAGACAGCACATAGGAGCCACTGTCAACATTCTAAGCTACTATTGTGGTGCCTTACCTCTAGGGATATGGCTCGCCTTCCATGGGTGGGGTTTGGGAGGACTATGGGTCGGTCAATGCATTGCTCTATACCTGGTTGGGTTTGGGGAATGGGCGATTGTTGCATGGAGCAATTGGGACTACCAAGTCGAGAAGGCATTCGAGAGAATGGACTTGGATGATAGGGCCGAGTTGGGGGTGTCTGATAGGATTGGACTGATTGTTCCATACAATTGAGGGTAGCCGAGCAAACGAAGAGAAAGATAACCCGAGCCGATATGCATCTGCTGTTAGACACATATCTAAAGTGCGTTAGCGTGGCAGTAGTGTGAAGTAGCGTCGAGGCCCTGGCTTGTGAAATCTCACCTCACGTATTCTCCGCGTGTTTTCCCCACGCTCCTAATTTGCCGTTCTATGATATGCCATGCAGGAAACGATTTTATCAGCGAATCCTGGACCGAGCTGGGGGGCAGGTATGTGCTTTTCTCGGCATGCACCCTTCTTGACCGCCTATCTAGCGAGCAATCGCGCTGGTGAATGCTGTCCGTCCCTGGATTTTGAATTAGTTGGCTCTGGCTTGTCGCATCCTTCAATCAGCTCGTAAGGGACGAACGACAGTTGGCGAAACGTAAGAGTTGCACCAGAACCTCGGGGCCTGCATAAACCCTTAGCAGCTAGGATTATGTTCCGTCCCAGATAAGAACAAGTGACAACACATCGAGTTCCAAGATTACGCCATACATTTACAATATTCTATTGGTTACATCCATATCTTAACTTACAAGGGCGCCGTCATCATACATGGCGGGGTGAAGTCGGCGTTGTTTAGTATTTGCTCAACCATGCTTGTACTGGGCTGTATCCAAAGCGTCAGATGGGCTATACACCGCAGAAGCCATCAAGGTACTTATACATTATGAAACGAGTGATAGAAATATACTCAAGAAAATCTTAAATATTAGTATCGTCCACGAACAATACTTTATTGCATAGCGTCACCCCATATATGGACTATGGTGTGAATACTCGATTAACTTCTCCATGATACCGGGGTCTACAGCTTCTTGACACCTGCTAACCTATTGGAGGCATTGTTATACTAGGCTTGCCTACGACGTAATGGACCGGGTAAGCTCCAAGCTGTTTACCTAAAAGTCGTTTACCTAACAGGAGTTCGTCAAACTGATGGCTGATACTGAAACTTGGACCTTCTCTCAGCTATTTATATAGATCCCCGCATCTCAAACCCTTTCGTTGATTGCACAGTTTCTTTCTTATTCTTCAGATTTGACTGCCGCAACAATGAAGTTTTCTCAGGCTATTTTCGGCCTCGCAGCTACTGTGGTTGCTCATGGCGACCACGACCAAGACCAAGAGCCATTGGCTGGCCCGCATCAAGGACTGTGGTACAACACTCTTCCTGGTGATGGCGGCACTCAGGTCTGACCTCCAGTCTTTTGATAATGACCGCAAGGCGGCAATTGACCTTTTAATAGGCAGATTCTGTTTTCTCAGGCATATCCACATTTGGCCGTCTTCCGTACTTTCCCTGCTTATCTAGTCACCACGCAAAATACGATATTGCATTTATTGGTAGGTATATGTGTAGCGCCCGACAATTGCTAGCTGATGGGGGTCACAGGTGCTCCCTTTGACACTGGTACTTCATATCGCCCGGGTGCTCGTTTTGGGCCTAGTGGCATCAGACAAGGTTCTCGCCGACTCAATCTCTAGTATGTCTCCTTGAAGCAATCGCATGCTTACTTTCCGCTCCTTGTGGGCATCAAGGCTCACGAAGGGTTGGATTTAGTGGCGGATACAACGTTCCACTCCAAGCGAACCCTTTCAATTCCTGGGCCAAGGTCATCGACTGTGGCGATATCCCAGTGACTTCGTAAGTGCTCACTATAACTGTAGAGCATAAAATGGCCATGATTGATAGGAGCCAATAGGTACGATAATGCATACGCGCTTCAGCAGATTGAAGAGGGTCACAACTTGCTGTTGAGCCGAGCCCCACACACTGATGCTGATAAGCCGGGCCCGTCTAAGAAGGGCAAGACATTACCACGTCTTATCACTCTCGGTGGTGACCATACAATTACACTCCCCTTGTTGCGTTCCATCAATCGGTAAGCGACTGGACTGTCCTAGACAAAGGCATGATGCTAACTTTTGACCCCAGCGAGTATGGCCCAGTCAGTGTTATACATTTTGACAGCCATCTGTAAGGTCTCCCATGAACTGCAATTTTGACCAAAACTCACGAGGTGTTCAGCGATACTTGGAAACCTAAGGTTTTCGGTGGTTCGCCTAGTGAACAAGCCGCCATCAACCATGGCACTTACTTCTTCCATGCCTCACAGGAAGGTCTCCTGGCTAACGACTCCAACATCCATGCCGGCATCCGCACGACGCTGTCTGGACCCTCTGACTACGAGAACGATGGATACTGTGGGTTTGAGATTGTTGAAGCTAGAGAGATTGACAAAATCGGCACTGATGGCATCATCAAGAAAATCAGAGATAGAGTTGGCACCACAAAGCCTGTGTATTTGAGCATTGATATCGACACACTCGATCCAGCCTGTAAGTTTATACTGGTAAAAAGTGCCGCGGAGAAGGTGCTGACTTGATTGAACAGTTGCACCCGCAACAGGAACTCCAGAGACTGGCGGATGGACTACGCGCGAGCTCCGGACTATAGTCAGAGGTCTGGAGGGTATCAATTTGATCGCTACGGATATCGTTGAGGTTGCTCCTGCTTACGATACCAACGCTGAGTTGACTACCATGGCGGCTGCTGTATGTAGCACAAGACACAAGCGAGATCATTTATGTGATACTAAGATATACTGACTAACTACAGGATGTCTTGTATGAAGTAATGACTTTGATGGTGAAGAAAGGCCCGTTGAGCGCTATGGGCTCTGGCAAGCAGGAGACGGTTGAGCTTTAGAGGAGGGCTAGGAGGACAATGGGGGGTGGTGGGAGAGCGTGACAGAGTGGGCCAATCAGAGAGTGTTGTTTGGTAATGATGCCGGGATTTGCCGCCGGAGCAGATGACATAGCCGACGCGAATTTGGTGTGACTTGTGACTAAGATTCGATTCGATTCGAATTAACTTCCCTCTCCCAGCCACAAATGCTCTTTCACTATATGTGGTGATTGACTATTATATTATTTTCCTTGACCGCCATGTTTCTAGTACGCACCACCGGCCTTCTTGCGCGCTCATCTCCCATATCTCAGCGATTCGCCGCCTTTGGTCCCCGCACATGTTCGCAATGCATACGGAGCCTCTCATCGTCAGCGCACTATGGCCAGTCGTCTAAGAGACAGATGCAAACCGCAACAGCGTACCAGCCTTCTTCACTATACCCTCAGCCACCCATGCCTCGCAATGCTGGAGGTGAACCCGAAGGAAGCAGCCCAATTCCACAGCAAGACAGAACTGGCATTAGCATACCAGAAGGAGAGGCACAGAAGAGCCAAGCAGCGCCTATGAAACCACTTCGACCGCGGCGATACAATTTCGGACCTCGGAAAGCGACCATCAAGCTGTCGCCCTCGGCAGTCGCACACCTCAGGGACCTGCTCAATCAGCCTGAACCAAAGCTTATCCGGATAGGGACAAAGGCAAAGGGTTGCTCTGGTCTAGCATATCACTTGGAGTATGTTGACAAGCCTTCCATGTTGGATGAACAAGTCGAACAAGACGGTGTCAAGGTCTTGATCGATAACAAGGCACTATTGAACATTATTGGGAGTGAGATGGACTGGCTGGAGGACAAGCTCAACGAGCGGTTTATCTTCAGGAATCCAAATATCAGTGAGTAGACCCATGATCCAAGTACCCACCCAAAAAGAAACGTAAATTGACATGTTATAGCTGAACAATGCGGCTGCGGCGAGTCATTCAGCGTATCGTGATACCCATTAGACATGTATATTTATCCTTTGTAACCTCTTTAGTATTCCCTAACCAAGCATACATACTCGGCGTTGCATTTGGGCATAGCATTTACACTGTATCTATCACATCTTTCCAGGCTCGTAATCGAGTACTTTTACGTTTTGCGCAACCTCTCCTGCAAACTTGATGTACTCCTGATGCTCTGGGTCTTTATATACATAGTAATCTCGGTCCTCGACACTTTCAAACTCGGCTACAAAACCATGTGTGAAGGATCCCTGGTGCCAAGGTCAGAACATGACTGGGCAGGAGCTAGATAGTTTCCCATACCGCATGTCCTTCTGGGCTGTTGTTCCTTCCGCCCGTTAGAGATCTAATATAGGGCTTCTGGGAGGTTGGATGTATGCATTTGTCATTCAATGCGAGCATACGCTTGCATGCCTATGTGTTGTCTTCAGCAAGTGTGTGAAATGGAAACGCCTTCAGGTAGCAAATGGCATACTTGATCAATTTGCTCTGGTGTCGACGTGGACTTCCACTCGAACAAGATAATGTGAATAATCGGCATAATGATAAAGATGCAGATGCTGACTTGTACGTATACTTGTAATAGTTACTGTGGTGATTGAGGCGGATGTATGACCTCACCGTGCCATGGCTCCGAGTTCACAGATGGGCTAGTACATGTATCGGAGCTTAGCCGCTACTCTCCCCTCGACCTTCAACATGGCCAACGCAACACAGCTCCCAGAGCAACTCATATATCTCATCATACGCTTTACGGCTTCATTACCAGATCTCCCACTATCCATATCCAGCCCCGGCACCATCACCACCCTTTCTTTGAAGCAACTGGTTCGCAAGAATCTACCGCCTAATCATGCGCTTGCGCGGCTTCGATTGATCTATGCAGGCAAGGTCCTTGCCGATGCAGAACCACTGTCAACATCTTTGAAATTGCCGCCACCAGGCTCATCTCGACGCAATGGAACACGTAAAGGAAAACAAAGTTCAGAATGGACGGGGGAGGCGAACAAGCGCTACATACACTGTTCACTCGGTGATCCGCTGTCTCTTGAGGAACTAGCCAGCGAAGCCACACTCGCGCAAAGCACAGAAGCCTCGTTGAAGCAGCATTATGCAGGTAGTAGTAGTAGTACCAACCATGACCGGCGACGCAGCTCTACGGCACCAAAACCTCAAGCCCAGGGCTTCGACCGCCTCCTTGCGTCCGGCTTCACCGCTCAAGAAGTCGCCTCTCTCCGCTCCCACTTCCAGACAAACCTGTCCTTCACGCACACTCCCGACACCATGCCCTCGCCTGCTGAAATGCGCGTGCTGGAGGATCGGTGGCTTGATAGCACAGCTACCGATCCATCACCCGCCTTAACTGGCGAAGGCGGGGACACGGGCTGGGGCGCGGGGTTTGCAGTTGAAGAGGGTGGTTTGGATGATATGCTATGGGGCTACATGACAGGCTTCTTTTGGCCCTTGGGAGCTCTGGTCTGGGGATTCAGAGAGGAAGGGGTGTGGAGTAGGAGAAGGCAGCTGGCTGTGGTCATGGGCGTATTGATCAACATCATCTTTGGCTTCATGAGATGGAGCTCGTGAAAACCAGGCTCATAATGCGACAGAAATTGTTGCATGGACTTGGGCATGGGCATGAAAAAGACTCATAAACACGTCACTGCAAATTGCAATCACACCACACCTCACCACATGCTAATCTCACGATGGCGAGCTCAAACACTCAACAAATCCACAAAATCCACAATTATCCTCACCAGACCTCCAACGGTTGGCGTCTAACACTTAAAGGAAGTGTAAAAACTTGTCTTGTCAATTTTACGTACAAACATCCACTCCTAATGCAACAACACCTCCAAGTCCAAACATCGCGATGTCGCCAAGCGGTCTCGCCGTACGACTGGGATGCGGCTATATGCGGGCAGCCGCATCGACTGGTGGTTGGCCCACTGGCGTGGCGCACCCAATAGCAAATTTTCATTGGGCCATGCCGTTAAGTGTTAGAAGACTGCCGTTGGAGGACATGTCAAAAATCTCTGTTACAAGACTGACGCACACGTGCACCCTGCGACTCGCCGGCCTGGCTAGAGCCGTCGGGAAACGGTTGGCAAGTTCTAGGGCGCCAAAAACTGCTTTCCCGAAGGGCGTGGTTTTCCATAGCCAAAACATGGAAGAATATTCTACGCACGGACCTCGGCCGACACAATATTGTGGGTTGGTCAGCTGCTCTGCCATGTGATTGGGTGGGCTGAGCATAGCGGTGTCATAAATTGGGTGACGTTGAATATTTGTTGGACAAACGCAAGGCGTGTGCAAGGCGTGCTGATTAAAAAATTTGATGACTGATGGGGTCTTTGGTGTGACGGGCCATGTTTAGTGGGCGTCATGGGACATAAGGGGAGCAAAAGAGCTTGAGGTATATAAGGATGGGGTACTCTATGTGATGAACAGACATCATCACAGCAAGCACATCTTCAAACAAAGCATCAGCTTTCAAGGCAAACATACATCTTCCAACTCATACCAACAACATTACAATGCCATCCAACGTCTTCTCCACCATTGCGGCCCACGCAAAGGCACACCACAACAGCCTCAACGCTGCCTACCAGGCTACCTATTCCCCAGGAGTCTCTCCATCCTCCACACCCTCCGCATCCCGCAAGCCATCCACCACATCAGTGGAAGCTCAACCAGACCGCAACATTACCAAGGTATGGAAGGCCATCAAGCAACACCACCACGACATGAATGAGGCCTACTCCGTCTTCTACTCCCCTGGCGTTGTCACCCCAGGCTCGTCTCGCTCCTGCTCCGTCGCCCCAACACCAAAGGCGAGCTTTGAGGCCGAGCGTGTACGCCATGAGACAGAGGCCCAGGCCCCACGGAACTACCAGAAGATGTGGTCTTCCATCAAGAACAAGGCCGTTGAGCATCACCGCAGCGTCAACTCTGCTAGTGCCGCTGTGTATGGCGCATAATCAACCCGATTGAACGATAGTTCCAAAAAAAGGCGAAAAGTGTTTTTCTGTTTGGGATTCTTAGTTTCGGTTTCTGGAACGCGGAGTTTATACTTAATTGGTCATGGGGTTGTTGCGGTGTTGTTCAAAATTTTGGTTGTAAAAAAAGCGCAAGATACCACTTTGCTGCGACTTTGGGAAATAGCATTTGTTTTAGAGACGACGAGGTAATAACTAGACGCCTTATAATGTAATCATGATTTGAAAATTTGTAGTTTTTGCTCATCGTGGATGTGAATTGTGATATTTTGGCAGCAGTATACATCTGACCTTGCTTGGGAGAGAATGCTTGGAAATCTTCAGAGGTGTTTGATTATTTAGCTTTCATACTTGACGAGTGTGCGGTGGCCAAAACAGATGAAATCTTGACCATGGTGATATTCGTTATTCTTATGGTATTACATCGACATCTTGACATCCGCTCTAAAGTCGTTCAAACAGCGGGGCCTTATTCTTTGGTTTCTTCTTTTCCTTTCCATCCACAATCGGTATGAAAACTTCAGTGCTTGTGCTGTCTCTTACATCCACCATATTCCTCTGGTTGGACTTCCATTTCGGCCGCGCTCCATTTTCTGCCCTCCCTACGCCCATTTCTCTCCACATCTTCGGCGGCTTGACGCCCATCTCCACCAAATTTGTCCATATCCTTTCACCCCTTTTTTCCCATCTCTGCAACCGTGACTCGTATTCCTCGTCCGAAGGTCGCCACTTGCTCTTTAGAATCCGGCGTATAGCTTCTGGTGCCACTTTGAAGTGCTCTGCAAGGATAGGTGTTGTGAATTTATCGGGTTGGGTGCTGTGGAGATGCCGTATGCCGTCCATTGTGTCGGGGGACAGTTTTTTGCGTGGATTCCAGGATTCCCCTCCGAGTTTTTCTTTCAGGGCTGCTTTCTGGATTTGCCATGCTGGGCGTTCATATATTTTTGTGGGTTCATTTCCTTCTGTAACATCCTCAATGATGGGGCTCGGCGATTGTGGGTTCGTTTCTTCAAGTCTGAGCCTTCGGCGAGTGGATGAGATAAAACGTGATGGCTGCGTAGCCTTTGATACCCCATGAAGTGGGACAAAGCCTTGGTTGACATGTGAAAATGAACGGATGAATAGGTTGAGTGTAGTTCGAGCACAATTGTGACAAGTCATAGTGGCTGGTGTGTGTTGTTGACTTGGTGTTGCTCTGACTTTGAGAAATTCTGCGCACGGCCTTGCAGCGCCAACTTGAGCACTCCCAGCTTCACACGTGATCGGCTCATCCTGGGTGAAGCCATGACCAACTCTCAACGACCAATAATAGACTTGGGCACATTTGACTTAAGAGCCGACTAGAAACCTCTACTCATCATACAAATTGCGGCACAGCATACTTCGGTTTTCCTAGCCCCTCTTAGCCCCAGTTAGCTGTTCCTAGATAATGACGTAGAGACGGTAGACTTAGGGTCCCCTACACAATGGTTTTATACCAGGGGCGACCAGCTTTTTACTTAATAAGTTGATTTCTGTTCTAGCCGTGTCTGAATTGGAAGGAGGTGTCATGTCGAGCGTGGCAAAGTGGGAATAGATTGGCTTTCAGACTAGTGCCTCGGTGTCATATGACGGAATCTTGCTACTTCCTAACTCACCCCTATCCGTCCTCTAGTATTCGTCTCTATTTCATCGTTACGGCTGATGATAGATTAGTCTTATACTATATCATTCATGCATCTGATCCATCATGGCTTGGCCTAATCCATTTCGCAGGCGCACCAAAAACACCAAAGCGTACGTCCCCATCTGAAACACTGAATCACTACGATAGTCGTGTTTGCTAATATGGAGCAGTTGCTGGGGCTATGAATTTGAATGGACTGAAGATCACTTCACTCCTGAACAAGTGGATCGGTTGAAACGTTCTTACGATGTTCTAGCAGAAGAATGTCTGAACATACTCAACAGTATTTTGCCACCGCACAACAATGCGTTACCGCGGAACAATAGCAGCCACCCACCTGAATCTCCTTCGATCATAGGCAATCAGGAGGAAAGGAGCGAGAGCTTGCCAGTACCACAACGTGACCTCTACACACTGCTGAAGGAGCATCATTTGTCCGATCCCAAACTTGAGCAGCTTTGGCAAGAAGTTAATACTGTCCCAGAGTGGGTAGATTGGGACCAGATTCAAAGAGGACAAGACGTCTTCTACCGATATGTTGGACCAGCTCTTACTGGCCTGACATTTCAGTCATTGTTGGGTGGCATGGGTGCAGCACGAGTTGTGGAAACTCTTGCAAGAACCGGAGGCTTTAGTACTAAGGTTGCTCGACGAAGGTTATTCGAGACTACACAGCATATTTTGCAGTGCACAAGAAGCTTAGACGGTATAAAGCCAGGTGGAGAAGGGCATGCTTCATCAGTACGAGTTCGTTTGCTACATGCTGCGGTTCGCCAACGCATTGTCAAACTAGCGCAACAAAGGCCAGGTTATTTCAATTTGGAAGAGTGGGGAATACCAGTGAATGATCTTGACCAAATCGCAACAATCGGCACCTTCTCATCATCCCTAATATGGTTTAGCTTTCCTCGACAAGGCATCTTTCTCAGCAGCCAAGAGATCGATGACTATATCGCCTTGTGGCGCTACATCGCATATATTTTGGGAACACCCGCTGACTGCTTTGAAACCCAGGTAAAGGCAAAGGCCGCGTTGGAAACACTCTTCTGCACTGAGGTTGACCCCTCAGATATGTCCAAGACCATGGCCAACAACATCATCTACGCTCTCAAGGAAGAACCTCCAACATACGTATCCGCAGATATGTTAACAGCTAGTGCGAGATGGCTCAACGGAAACCAGCTATCTGACAGATTAGGACTCAAAAAAGTTTCATCATACTATTGGTCTCTGATGGCTGGCCAGTGCTTTTTCTTCATGTTTTACTGCTACTTTTACCGCGTCTTCCCCTCTCTCGACCAGGCCCACATTCAAAGATCCAAGAAAATCGTTTGGGATGTTATTGTCAAAGCGAAATGGGGTCTTGCTGGTACGGAGACGACGTTTGATTTCAAGTATGTTCCACAGTATGACACTTTGACAAATCTGGGTGATATTGGAGAGAAGAAGATGAGGACTTCGAACCTTGAGATGAGGAACTTACGGGCTTTTGGGATATTCGTGGGAATGGCCAGTGTGGGCATGTGGGCTTCGCTGAAGGTGGGTTTGTATGTTCTGAAAAAGTTGTACTAGGTTCATTGACGAGGACTTGGTGAAACAAACGCGTTGACATCTGAGGCCGGCTTTCAATTTCCATCACTATTGAGATGTAATTTCGCTACTTAGCTGTTTTATATATTATCATACAACAATGCAATAGTGTAGAGTGCTATAGTTCTAGGCGAGGCCCTATTAGATCCCGTTCAGTAAACGTACTGTATCTCAAGTAGCTACTATAAACACTTATAATCCAATGAAACTAAAGGTAGTCTTGGTCTCGACCCCAAAAGCTGGTGATCAACGAGACATGAGAGGTCAGAAAGTGCAGGAAGAATTGTATGAGTAGCAGGTTTGCCAACACCACAAATCTGACTGCTCTTTTGGCAAATCCTTCAGACGCAAAGGGATCGAAAACTAATAGTAATCTAGTAGATTCACGGAAGGAGATAGAGGATAGAGGATAGAGGATAGAGAGTAGCGAGTTGAGAAAGCAATAGGGCATGGTCCATTCGCTGAAGCTAGGTTTGCGGTCGAGCCGTTGGCGCCTATTCACAACGATACAATATATACAAAACATGATAGAAGGGCTTCTCACTGGAGAATATCATCTAGAATAGGGTATATGTTTTGTTTGTCAACTGTTCGGTGAGATTGAGGAACTTTTCATAGTCGATAGGAACTTGGATGGTCAAAAGTGTGACATAGTGTGTGCGCATGAGATTAAATTGGAGGACACGCAATCTAGAGGGTTACACATAATCACGTGGAGATGAACCAATACAAAAGGTGCTAAAATGATGGGAACATTTTACCAAATATACGGCTAGTCGTGTGAGTCAATAGAAATAAACATGAAGGAATGAACACGACTCACTTTGTTTTCAAATGTCCAGAACGTCCCACTATGCTGTATGCCTTTGCTTTTTATCACTTCGATCATTTTGGTGACAGACTCCTCTGCCGTGATGATACCCTGTACATCCCAAGATACCTTTATATCTGCCATATCCGTTGCAACTTCTCCTGGGTGCATTGCCAGTATGATGGTATCATCATCTTTCCTCTTCAGTTCCGCCGCAAGATGTCTGACGGCCATATTCAAAGCAGCTTTGGACGCAGCATAGGCAGCAAATCCGTCTTCCATTTCGCGGAAATTACCTTGAGATCCGGAGTCACTGGACATGAAGACAATAGTACCAATGGGGATGTTGGTTTTTAGTAGCCTATTGGCAACGACGATGGGTCCAATGGTGTTTGTATGCAAGTGAAATGCAAACTCATCGAAGGAACTAGGAAAAGATGATGAGTATGAAGTCAGCCAATGTGTGCCCATGATTTAGTCTTTGGCCGTAATCAAGGAGGCTCAGTGAGAAGGAAGACATACAGTTCGGTGGCTCTCTGCAAGGGTCAGTACGTTTTTATGATCAACCTGCATAGCGGTTTGAATTCGAACTTACGTTTGGATATCGCAACACTCCAGCGTTTAGCACGACATAGTCGATTTTGAGGTTGGGTATCATGGCTATCTGGGCCACGAATTTCTAATCACGGGCTCGGGTTAGAAAGTACGAATCAAAGTATTGCAGGGATGTGGAAATACCTCGATGCTTTGCTCGGATAAGATGTCACAAGCGTACATTTGGCAGCGGCCATGATCGCTCCCCGCTTGTCCCCAGAGCTGCGATGCATGGGCGGCAAAAGGGTCGCGCACTGTGGCGATGATGCGCTCGTCTTTAGCTAGCAGTTGGCGCACAAATTCCAAACCAATACCTCTGCTTGATCCTAGGATAAGCCATGTGGCGTGCTGCTCATCGGCATATAGGACGCTAGGTATGAGGTTCATTCGGACAGGGGTTGTTGTGTGATGATGTCGGTGGAGGTTTTGGCGAGGATGAACAGGATGAAGTTGGTGAACAAGGAAGAGAAGGAGGCTGGAATTAAGTCTGGTGACCCGTCACTGACAACGGCACGAGAGAGTAGGACCGATAATTTTTGGGATGCGAGTATTGACAAGTCACGATGTGCAGAGTGCAGACCTGGAAGCTGGGATAATCATAGCCTGTATTAATTGGTGCCTAGGTACGTATACTATAGATGGGGTACACTGATACAGTAAGTATCTAGGTATTCGTTGACTAGATATCTAGTCTAGCTGCTGACTGTACCTGTCCACATACCAGTACTGTAGACTGATAGAGCAGTAGAATACCTAGTAACGCCTAGATAAGTCGACTAGTAAAACTAGTAGATTAGTAGAATAGACTAGACAATGTTGATTGTTATGTTGATCATCATCATTAATGGCCAACAAATTGAATCCAAGAGCACAGCAGCATCTGGGTGTCGAGCATAGTGAGCGGCCGGCCCGGTTTTGCCCGATCTTACTTTCTCGCGAGCTGTGATTGGACGGGCTCAGCTTCGGCCAAGTCCTTCGCTCATGGACCGTGCACCCTGATCTCATCAAGTTTAGCGCCAAGCCCGTTGCCTTTTTCTTCCTTCACTTTTGCCAGCTTTCTTCTCTCCACAACTTGCAACTTGTCATCATACACCACAGTCACGCCAATTATCATCACTACACTCTCATCGTTACTCTCTCTCCACCATATACAATCAATCCTCTTCTCCATCTCTCAAAATGGGTTTCGAAGCCGGTACGTTTTCTTGGACAGCCGCGGACGTCATCGAGCTTTTTCCTACATTCCCGCCTCCCAATCTCCATTGAGCATGCGCAAGTCGGAAACGCCTGTTCCTGAAACGGCGACACTGTTCTGAGACAATGTGTCCATCACTGTAGCTCATGGAGAATATGGCGCAACGTTGCAGCTCTGCGACAGAGGCCGGCCGTCTCCGTGGCTTTGCATGTTCACATAATCACCATGCATATGGCTGACGCATTTTAAACAGGCGACGCAAAGAAGGGTGCCAACCTTTTCAAGGTACTACTTTTCCTCGGAAACTCTCTATCATGACCCAACCATGCTAACAGCGTGTAGACACGATGTGCTCAATGCCATACCCTGAAGGAGGGTGAGGGTAACAAGATTGGCCCCAACCTACACGGCCTCTTCGGCCGCAAGAGCGGTCAGGTCGAAGGTTTCTCATACACCGACGCCAACAAGCAAAAGGGCGTCACCTGGGACGACAACAGCTTGGTATGAATCTGTCCACTGAATTTTACCAACCAACACGGCTGACATGGTGATAGTTTGAGTACCTCGAAAACCCCAAGAAGTACATCCCTGGCACCAAGATGGCTTTTGGCGGTCTCAAGAAGCCAAAGGACCGAAATGACTTGATCACCTTCCTCCAGGAGGAGACTAAATAAGCGCTTCGCCACATGAGCGTTTTCTCTGATGCCCTCGACATGCCACGAACCTCCTCCAAATCTCTCTTTCTCATGTCCTCCCAATTGTACCAATACCGATAGACGTACGATGGAGGCGAAAAGGCGTATATGTTAGGCGCCGTCGTCTTATGTAGATTATGTTTGGTGTATCATGCTAGGCGCGTTTTCGACTTTTTGGTGCATCATAGAGCCGGTTTGGAATCTTAGCATCACACTCGAACGAATAAATCTCCCTCTCAAATTTAAACTGCTATCGATGATGTATGTTGGTGTTAAATTAGGTGCCAGTGACATTGATCGGCCATTGTCTTCTTGTACATAGTAGAAATATAGTCTAGTGGGAGCTGGTCATCCACAAACGTTTCAGCCAATAGGACGACAGGCAAATTTTCTGACGTGCATGTCCATGTCCATGTCCCACGGTACAGATTGTCTCAACCAATTGCGGAAGACCGGGCATGAGCGCACGACTCACGCGAGCACCTCGGACCTGTGGAAGCGACCAAAGGTTGAGGCCCTAGCCGAGGATCGTGTGGCTGAAGCTTGCTCAGCTGTTTGCTTGCGGAAGTGGATATGCATTTTGGTTGGAGCAAGAACATGGTTAGTAGGTATTTACTATATATGTGTAATTGCATTAGTTATCAAGCGAGAGACATGTGAAATCCACGCGGGTCAGAATAGGGTCAGACTGGGGCTTTTTTTTGTGGCGCCTTGGTTGCAACCTCCACGTGAAAGCATTCGAATGTGGGGGGATTACCTAGTTCAAGCTCACACCATCTCCCCGTACTATGGTATAGTTTTAATATTTTGGTATTCTCTCGCCCTTGAATTGGATTCAGCACACAAGGCGTTGCCCTTACCTCGGCCTACAGCACCGTTGAACTAGCGTCATAGGCGGGGCGGAATAGGTATTGGTCGTTGACACAAGTCACCCTGTTCACCAACAACATCTTGGCGACTACGCAGTAAGAGAGAGGCCCTTTGGCCTTAGTCAATTGACATTATGTCGTGGAAGCGCACAGAGAGGCTGATGGAAACCATCAAGGTACGTACGTCATGGGGGTTGGGTAGGATAGGATGAAAGCTATTAGCTCACGCGTGCACAGCACTACAGCAACTTCCCAGCCACTGGTGTGTATGCTCCGCGATTGTTGATTGATTAGAATGAATTGATTGATCTATTGGAGGGCATGTATTGACTTGGTGCAGGTGTCTCGTTGAGGCAGATGGTACAGTTTGGCGAGAAGCCTTCGACCGGAACCCTCTTCCGCGCATCACAGTTCCTTTCCGAGGAGCTTCCCATACGATTGGCACACCGGGTGCAAGAACTAAACGACCTTCCCGATGGTCTCAATGAGATGCCGTCCATCTGCAGGGTGCGCGATTGGTATGCCCAGTCATTTGAAGTACGTGGTGATGGTTGTGGTTGTGGTGGAGTGTTATATATTGAGTACCCTTGACTCACGTGCACAATAGGAACTCGTGCAACTCCCACGACCAAACTTGTCTTCGGAGATCCGAGAACGGTTGTTGAGGCCTTCGAAACGCAATGGCAAAGAGCAAGCGCTGATGGGGAAGGCCACACAAAACCCGAGCATCAAGCAGGGCCAGTATCGGTCTGCGCCAGAAACCCAAGGCAATGGCAACGGCAATGGAGCTAGAGAAGTCAAAGGCGCAACCTCGAGCCGGAGATACTATGCCGCGGCCGATGATGGCCAGGAGTGGCCACCGGAGTTGGGCGCATACAACACAAAGTTTGCGGACACACTAGAGAAGATCAAGCGGCGGCATGACAGTGTCGTTACAACCGTTGCACAGGGTATCCTCGAATGGAAGCGCAAAAGACAACGCATGCAGATTGGCCACAATATCCAAGCCTTTCTTGATCGCTTCTACATGTCACGTATTGGCATTCGCATGCTCATCGGCCAGCACATAGCTCTGACCGACCAACGCGCACGCTCCGACCCAAACTATGTCGGTATCATCTGCACAAAGACCAATGTCCGCGAGCTCGCACAGGAAGCCATTGAAAACGCCCGTTTCGTCTGTGAAGACCACTACGGCCTATTCGAGGCCCCCAATGTCCAGCTCGTGTGTAACAATGACATCAGCTTCATGTACGTGCCCGGCCACCTGTCACACATGCTCTTTGAAACACTCAAGAACTCGCTGCGCGCCGTCGTGGAGCGACACGGACAAGACAAGGAGGACTTTCCAGTCACAAAAGTCATTGTGGCAGAAGGAAAAGAAGACATCACCATCAAAATCTCAGACGAAGGAGGAGGAATACCTCGATCGTCTATCCCGCTGGTATGGACATACATGTACACCACCGTTGACCAAACCCCGAGCCTGGATCCAGATTTCAACAAAAGCGACTTCAAAGCCCCCATGGCCGGCTTCGGATACGGCTTGCCTATCTCAAGGCTGTATGCAAGGTATTTCGGCGGAGACTTGAAGCTCATCAGTATGGAAGGGTACGTCCACACACACACACAAACACCTTTCTTTCCAGCCAACCCCAATACTAATCCCCCCACCAATAGCTACGGCACCGACGTCTACCTCCACCTCAACCGCCTCTCGTCCTCGTCTGAACCCCTGCAATAGCAATTACCTGTCATGAGAGACGGATGGACATCGAGCGAGATGATTCGATCCAGTTCTCGAGGAATGGCGCATGGTACGGCGAGGTATGGCTCGCGGCCCACGAGCGTGCTGGCCATCAAGGCTATGAAGCTGAAGCTTTCGGGCCAGGTTAGTCGGGAGGTGAGTGAGCGGCGGCAGGTTGGGGATGCGGAGGAGATGTTTGCTGATAAAGGGGAGAGAGGCCGTGGTGGAGGAATGTGGGCATGGATGAAGGTGTTTGAATGGATGGTGGGGCTGTTTTTTTTTTGGGAGGGGGGGGTTGAGGGTATTTGGGGAACCTAGAGGTTCTTTTGTACATATTGGTAATAGTACAAATGTAAGGGTTGGTTGGGGTCGTTTTGATTAGTTGTTTAGTTGATTGATTGAACGGAATCAATGAAGATGCTGGTTTTACATGTTAGTTTGTTTGCTGCTGCTGCATTCCTTGATGACTTTATGATGTATAGTACAAACACACTATTATTTACATACATCTCATCGTAGTTCATAATCTATAATTCATGTAAATCATACCCATCATCGTCCCCACCCTACCCCTGCGTCCCTGAACCAACCCTCTTCTTCCCCCTCTCCCTCTCCCTCTCCCTCTCCCTCTCCCTCTCCCTCTCCTTCCCCTTCGCACTCCTCGGACTCGCCAAAACCGCCCCCCTCTCAACCTCCCACTCCTCCCACCAAACCACATCCCCATCATCCTCTTCAATCCCCAGCACAACATTCTGAAAATGCACCCGTGTCCGCGGTATACTCTGCAACCCCCCAAGATTCCACAAATTAGAAATAAGCACAAACATAAAGACAAGATTAAAAAAAAACCCCGATGCCCCTCCCCAAAAAAAGGAGGGGGGGGGGAGAGGAAATAGAAACCATACCTCGTTCCTAGCATTGCTCCACCACATCAACATCTCTGCGCTCTCTAGTATCCGCACCGCCTCTTCTCGTCTCTGTCGCGCTTCGTAATTCTCGAATTCACACGCCCCTTTTTTGTTCAGGCCGCTAGGGCTATTGTATTCCTTATTGCGTGCTTGCAGATCGCGTTGCGTGGCGGAGAACGAGTCGGGCGGGCGACGGGGCGGCGAAGGGGCGGCGGAATTGAGCATGGTGTTGAGGTTTGTGGTTGGATTGGTTGGGGTTTGTGGAGAGGGCATGTTTGGAGTGGAGGGAGTGTATTTGTTGGGTTGTGAGAGGGTTAGGGTGGCATTGTGGGTGCTGGTGGATGCTGGTGGGTGGTGGGCGTGTGGTGTTGTGTGGTGGCTTGCCCGCGGAGAATACTTAGATTGGAAGGTGGAACTGAATCAACTGACACTACAAAACATATATTCCTGCCAGCTGAGCTAAGAAAAATTAGTCGTGGGCTCGGCTGTGCTGGGCTATATTTGATATTCATAGATTTAGTATACTACTTCTTTAGTGCTTTAGTGCGTCCATAGTATATTTTCTCCTTTCCTCCTTTCCTTCTTTCCTTCCTACCTTGCTAACCCTATTCTCCCATTCCAAAATCCATGCATTTGATCATCACGAATCTCCCCAAGGGTGATAACGATAATTGTCGAGAAGTAGAGAATCATGCCAGTCTAAACCCAAATGCCCGTAATTTTGCGCCTTTTCAAAGTCTCTCCTTCGTCCAACCAAAAAAAAACACCCACCAGTACCTATTGCTCCTTATTTTACCAGTAGAGCTACATCGTGCCTGGCTAACAATTGTTGTTTGTTTTTCTGTTTACCCGGGATGTGCTTCGCAATCCCGCATACCGGCTGCTGTATAGTCTCAGGCTAATGGCTCCCGTTCGTCTGCTGATGCTCAGCTTTGCTACCCTTACCTCGCCACGTGCTGACCGCAGGTATATCAGCCTTTAATCTCTCCTCCTGTGTTGAATATGCTTTTGGTGTCAACTTGATCAAAGTGTGTAGAGGCACTTCCATCCAAGGACTTTGCTCTTGTGGCACATTCATGAAATATGCGTAGATACACCTCAAAATGGCCTGATGGGTGACAATCAATATGTTCTCACTGCGTTCCAGCTCCATTATGATGGGTTCGAGTCGAATAACAACGTCGCGGTACGATTCGCCGCCCAAGTAGCGATAGTTGTACTTGTCTTCGTCACGTTGTGCAAAGTCTTCTGGGTACTTTTGTTCGATCTGGGCGTAGGTTAGGCCGTCGCAAACACCAGAGTCAAGCTCATCGAGTGCTTTCCACTCCAGCTTCTCAAAGGAAAGGAAACGGGCGGTTTGGATCGTTCGCTTAAGTGTAGAGGTCCAGACGGTCAATTTGCGCCCATCTCCTACTGATTTGGCTACGAGACCTGGGAGCGCATGTGCGTAGGCATCACCTCTTTCTGACAGATCCGCATCTCCTCCTATTTGCCCCGACAGGTTGTATTGCGACTCGCCATGCTACTAGCGTCAACATTTATACACATTCACAAAAGATGAGACTTACCCGTGATAGCCAAATCGAGCGCGGTTTGATGTGTAAGTTCATTAAATAGTAGACTACCCGACTTTGAAGATAGTCCTGGATCTGGTTGATGATGACTTGTTTCCCCACATCAATCAGCTTTACATAGGTCAAGTCGCGCTCGTCCTCGTCAATCGTTTCGTAAACCTTTTCGTAATTGCGTATCCGGTTACGGAAGTCTGCCGCGGCCTCCTCTGGGTCTTGCCCCACGTAGTCTGGTGACGTTGTCTTTACCTCCAAGATATTACTCATGATGAGCTCCTCATCATCGCATTTCGACTCGACATACAATGTTTCAATATTCTCCGCGGAGCAACGTTCTTGTATCCATCTCCGTCGACTCTTAGTTGAATTCGTAGCGTCGAGTATCGCAATCAGTCCTCGGCCTTCGGCAAACCACTTGCACATGTCATTGACAGCTGCTTCGGCGGCGGCCCTCCTGAGGCGTTCTCCCTCTGGATTCGATGTGTCGAAGAACTCAGCAGATGGGTTTGGAGTTGCGGTACGGCGGTATTGGCCGACATTAAACGTCTTCGCTTTGATCGATAGCCAATGCAGGTAGCGGACGACTGATAAGATATGACATCAGTATTGGTCAGAAGCTACGAAAAATGACCCCTTACCTTTCTGCGCAATCAGACTCTTGCCTCGAGCAGGCAAGCCCACCATAACAACGCATATTCGTGTGTCCTCGGCCTGCACGCCAGCACCGTTAGTCTTTCTGCTTGGCTTTACAAGATCGCCCGTAGGCACTTTTCGCATTTGCGGCGCAAAGAAGCCATTAGTCTCTGATTCTGCCATGCTGAGTGGGGCGAAGAGGCCAGCTCTGTCCTTGGGTGATCCAGAGAAGAAGAGGAAAAGGCGTGGTGGGATCCAAAAGTTGTAAAAAGTAATATGGCTCGGCTATCAGCTGGACCCTCCCCGAGGTGCAGCGATAGTATGCGGCTTTTAATCAAAGACGCAAGCAGGAAAGAAGCTAGGGCCCAATGAAAATCCCAGAATGAGAAGGATCTCTGAGGTTACACCAAATTGAGACAGCTGTTGTGTAGGGGTGTGGTGCAGTGTTGCAGAATGGTGAATTCGGCTGGGCATTCGTGAAGCGAGAGTTCCCCGCATTAGAACCGCGTGCTTCTTTTTCACAAGCGATCGGCTGCGGGCCCATACCAAGGATTCAGGGAAGCGATTGCACCAGTCGAGTGTTGATTCGATCACCAGGAACTAGTGGGCGTTGAAGTGTTCCACTTGACCGATGTGGGTGGTGCAAGCAGCTGAAAGCACCGTCGGATTCGTTTTCGTTCCTGAGCGCCACGACAAAAGACAACACGGCAACTGGAGCTTGGTCGTGTGCTATGATGTCTTTTGATATGACGACACTGAGCATATTTTGGTTTGTGGGGCCTGACTTCCACTCCCTTAAGCCGCCGAACGCCGGAATACGCCACGATGGAGCCCAGTTGAAAATGAGGTCGCGTCCAGTGGTCGTGCCCAGCCAGGATAATTGAGGAGACTGGAAATTGAAAATTACTTACTGTGGAAATTGAATACGTTCGGCTGTGACCTCTCGACTCTGTCATGCTTTCCTTTCGCATGGCGCCATTGACTGAGGACATGTTTGTATGTAGTTTGGCGGGGCAGCAACGTGGCTCGTCAGTCAAATGGTCTGAACAGAAAACGAGGTTGTTGGTATTGCCGTCAGGTGAAGAGTAGAACGCTACGTTTGCCCTCACGTAGAGTCAGATAGAGAAAGTAGCAATTCAATCACCGAAGCCGTGAGTTCTTGCCCACCCAGGCCGCTGCTACTTAGATTGGCTTATCAGCAATTTCCATATCGGAAAAAAAAACATTGCACACCGCCGCCTCTGCCGCCATCTCTCTTGCGTGGGTCCTCCACCACATCTTGCGACACGTGCAGATCGACTTTCTCTAGTTGAGTTGTTTCGACTCAATCACAACTACAGCTTTTTACTTGGAGAGGACCCAACTTAGTAGGAGGCCGAACTGTAATCCTCACAACTACTGTGCAAACCAACCCCCACCTCCCCCCTCTTCAGGCCGATTTTTATCATGTTGTTTCGTAACCAAATCATGCACTCAAATTGTCCTAGCTACGGGGTATTTTATGTGTACAAGAGCCTGTCATCTCCTTACCAAATGCTCACCCACATTGCCAACTCAGTATTACATGCAATTTGCGCGCCGAAATAAACAACATTAGAAATACGGGTATCTAGCAATGCTGAAGAAAGATCCTACTCTTACAAATCATGCTATGCAACGTAACAATAAAGCGGCCGTAATATGGTGGTAAATCGCACACGTCAATCCTGTTCAAGCATGCAGTTTCGCCATCCCATTCACTCGGAGGCTATTGTCAACTCCGTTCATGAGAGAGAGAAGCGCAGCGCTTGCATCAAGCCTACGCTTCAATGCCGCAGCTGTCCGTTCCTGTCCTCGGCTGCCAATCCCTTCTTCTACCCACTTGATCTTATTAATCATGTAGCTAAGGCCTTCGTGTGCTTTACCCTTCTTGCTAGAAATTCCATACTCAATCGTGCCAGTGTACTCTTGAAGCTGAGGAAGGATGAGAATCTCAATCTGCAAGTCCATGTCTGCTGGTGGAGTTACGGGGGCAGCTGGTATTTTCGTGAGGATGGCTTCAGCATCGGTGGGGTCGTTGGGTGCCGTGATGCGAGGGTCAAGCATGGTAACATCTACCGTATCATCCCACTCTCCTCGGATCCAGCCAGAATGTATGGCGGCAGCGATGGGGTCTGAGTCGTCACGATATACACGTGCCCCCCAAAGGTGACGTTCTAGGACGATGTGCTGTCGTTGTCGTGGCTTCAGGAAGAACCTGGGCACCCTAATGGTAAATGTGCAATTAATAGGGTTAGATTCGAAACGAGGTAATCGTTTTGGTTTCGAGGCGTAGCCAAATTGGTCGTCTAACGATGAGTTCGGCTTAGGCAGCTCGGTTGTTGCTTCGTACAGATGGGAACCTAGATGTCTACGAGTGAATTTAGCAGCTTCGTCGAGGACAGGTTGTATTTCATGAATCGTGATTGGAACTTTGGCCACCAGCAGCGGGGCCTGCGGATTGGCTCGGGGTGCATGGTGATGGTGGTGATGATGCGGCGTGCCCTGGATGTGATGATGATGATGTACAGGTTGGACTGGACCGTTTTGTGTGAGACTATTTTGTCGTCCATTGAGGGCAGATGTGTTTGGTGGAGGTACGTCGTCCTCTGGTTTGTGATGGTGATGGTGATGATGGTGGTGGCTTTCTCCGTTAGTATCCATGAAAGGGATTGCCAATTAGGAGCACTTACTGGTGATGTGGCGGGTGGTGATGGTGATGTCCTGTATGATTGTGCTTGTTCCGCTTCACGCCCCGGGCTCCAGAAGGGGTACCCCGCCCTTCGTTACTGTCAACATCAAACACATCTTCATCTTTAACTCGCTTTGGCTTCCTGCCCTGCTGTGAGTTCACTCGTTGCAATCTCATCATATCGCCAGATTCTGGGTCGTGTGAGAAGGAGCCCTGTCCGCTCTGTGGCATTGGACTTCCACGCGACGGAGTGGAGGATCCTAGGCCGCTTCCAAGACCAGAGAACATTCGCCCAAACTCACTCTTGATACCGGGGTCTTTGCCAATTGACAAAGGTTGCGCCTGGGCTCCTTGAACAGCTTGTGGTAGGGGGGAAGCACGGCCTGTTCTTCGACTAGCTTCCAGCCCAAAGCCAATGTGCGATTTGGAATGCTGCATTTCTTCTCCCATCCTTCTCGGGTGGTCGTAGAAATTCCGGCCTGGATATGCGCTTCCACTTGAGGAAAGTGAGCGGGCGAGAGGCTCTGCCCGATGTCGATCGAGAGAGGCAGGATCCGACGTTGGTGGAGTATGGTACTGTTCTACTACACGATTATTCAAACGATCTACACTTCGTTGCCGAATCATGTTTTCAGCATTTTGACCATCATAGCGAGAGCCAATGTGCGGTTGCGAAGCATATGAACCATAGGGACGCTGCGTTACAGTAGGTTCATCCCGACGAGTATCAGAAGGTTCGGACACGGCTTCGCTGGGTGCTGGATGGCGCCAGAGGTTGCGTGGAGAATCGCTCGAACCTGGCATCATGTGTTGGTCACGCGGCGGACTAAAGGCGGATTGCGACACAGGATGTACGGTGTTGGGTCGGTCTCTGCCCAATGCACCTTGACTCGCAGTGCCTAAAAGTTCAGTAACGTTAGGTCTTGAGTGTTGCGACTCTCCGAGTGTTCGTCGCCGTTCGTCATGTGGTCCATATCCACTGCGTCGACCCACTAAAGCGTTGTATGGAGACTTTCCATCGTCGTGAGCTGCAACAGTGCCCATGGGCTGGCTATTTGGGCGAGGGGGTACGGTCGTAGGAGTTTGTCGCGAATCTCGTGCTAGTGCGTCGTTGAGTGATTGTGCATAGGACCGCTGGCCGAGATTGCCGTTACCATATATGCTTCGTTCGGGGGAGGTCTGACGGCGAAAGGGAGCAAAATCTGACCGTGGTCCGGATAATAGGCCACGGCGAGGCGAGGGTGGCTGCATGCTGTGACTGGCAGTTGTCTGGGAGTTGACAGGAGGTGATGGCTGTGATTGTAATGGTTGCGCGGGTGCACCTGTGTCACCGCCACCGATCAGGGATGAGATGGACATGCTGCTCCCCGGTCGAAGCGCGGACCCTAGGCCAGGGAGCTCTCTGTTGGCACCGAAGGCCGAGGCGTAGGGTGGCCGTTGCGAGTGCGATGGGTGATGTTGCTGTTGGGTAGGTGAGGATGGTGGGAGCATCTGGGGTCGTGCAAAGGACGGCGGCGCGGGTGTATCGTGGGATGGAGCTACTACAGGAGAATGGTAGTTAGCTTGAGAGGAAGCTTGTGAAGGCGTGAAAGCGGCGGGGTCTTACCTCCGTAGAGCTTGGGCGAGGATGCACGGTTAAGGGAACGTCGGCGCGCAGCATCATAACCGTACTGTGATGGCGCGGGAGGGTTGTTGGAGCTGGTCATGGATGGTGGTGGTGGTGGGCCAGACTGATGAGAGAGAGGATGAGCTCCACCATAGTGAACTAGTAATCGATCAGCCGTCGCGACTTTACCAAATAGGTCTAGTGGCATTCGTGGATCCTGCATTAGCTAGCCAGCCCTAGAGGCGAGCCACCACAAGCATACGCGCACATGGTCCTGCAGACTGCAGACTACTCCAAAGTCTGCATCATGATTCATGCACCGAAGACAGGTTTGGCTTGATCGCAATAGGCGGTGAAGTGGAGAGTGCTCCACAGCGCATCTCCTCAACTTTTTCTGCAGTCGACGTGTCATGCATCGCATGCAGGCCAACACGCGATGACCTCTCGCATCTGTGCCGTTGGGACCGCTTCACGTGCCACCAACCACCAAATGTGAGACAAAGTTCCTTTGAGACCAGTAGCAACCCAAACCAGCTGCAAGTCAATGGAGTCTGATCATCGTCAAAAGCTTTGCAGCCTCCACATATGCAAGTGGAGCTAGAAAACTAATTGGCGATATTCAGCATACACTGAACTTGCGCTCGCTCGTTTTGCCAAAACCTCAGCAGAAAAGTCGGGAAGACGCATTATGTTGCACTACCCGAAATAAACAAACAAAATCCGTGTCCCGTACCTGTGTGTGTCCATGCAGCCTGCAACTCAGCCTGAGCTTGCAGAGCATCATCTCCACCATTTATGCCCAAATTACTGCGCCCAAGGTGCTGTGCGGTCGTAGGCAGAAATGGATCGCGTCGAGATGTCGCATACGAATCGGACGAGAAGGGCACATGGAGCGGTTGCTGCATCTGCGAGTTCGTGGGAGGATAGGCGGTGTTGGGTGGTGCTGGTGCTGGTGTTGAGTACTGGTGATTTGGATTGTGCATGTTATGACTACTCGAATCTGGTGGTCGCTGAAACGGCGGTGGAGCTGGTTGGCGGGCGTCCATGATGCTCTGATTGCTCGAGGCGCATCTGAGGAACAGTCGAGTAAGTTTGAACAAATGTAGACAAGGTCAAGTCTGCGAGACCTAGCACCTCATGGGCTCAAGACGGAGGAAGAGAGAGGAAAAGAGAGTAGTCCACATGTTTGAGCAAAGAATAGCGACCAAGCGAAACGGAACATGGCTGACCTGCCGCAAGCGCACATCCTTGCACCAGCCCCGCATAACCCCCCCAACTGGCTGTGATGCCGTGACAGGGCTTCAGAAGGCGCCTAATAATTCACTACTATGTACTATAGTATATGGTATGCATCTGCTCTTCATTTTACTGGAAAAGTGTAAAGGTAGCTTTCTCTCTGTCCCTCTCTCTTTCTCATCTAAACTCTGTCAGATACTCATACTGGTACGGGTGCTGATACTGATGCTAAACCTATGCAACACCCAATATATTGTATTGTCTTCTGCTTCTCAGTGTTGTCATCAAAATTATGTTCAAGTTCTCTTTCGGATTGGGATGGTGGGTGCTGCCAAGACAGACACCCATGCACTGTTCCTGGAGGCGGTGAGGCTAGACCGCCCTAGGTACCGGACTTAACCCTGCTGATTGCCATCCCATCCCATCCCATCCATCAGCCTCGTCATACCTCAAAGTCGCGCCACATCGACAGCTAATCTCCTCACACCATGTAAGCTGCTCTACCTCTACGCATACACATGCCTCTTCTTCCTATGCCTGGGTCCCCAGCTTCGTCCTGGGCAGCCTATCGTGCTCGTTTCAAAGTTATCTTTGAGGGTGCCGATGCACGAGTATGCGCCGCCTTTTGGCTCTTTGGTAGGCATGCGATCACTGGTTGATTACAGCCAATAGCCAACACTGCCCAGGTCTCATCAATAATGTCCTTTATGTGATCATTCTCTCCGCCGCCCTCGACCTTGTAGGCCCCTCTGTACCTAAGGGCGTCGTCCTGCTCTGCGATGTCATCCCCTCCTTCCTCACCAAGCTATGCGGTTAGTCTTGCAGCCACCAAGGCATGCTATCATTCTAGCAATCGAATTTTAACATATTTCAGCTCCCTACTTTATTCACAAGATCTCATATCAGATTCGAATCCTGGTTTTCGTCGGCCTGTCGGCATGCGGCATGTTGATCATTGCCCTCAGTCCCCCGGACCAAGACTCCAAAACAATCGCCATAAAGATGGGTGGGGTAATGTTGGCAAGTTTGAGCAGTGGAGGGGGTGAGCTCAGCTTCCTGGGCTTAACACACTACTATGGTCATTTTGCCCTCGCCTCGTGGGGCTCAGGAACTGGCGGCGCTGGCTTGATCGGCGCTGGAGCATATGCGATAGCAACCAACTCGCTTCACATCAATCCAAGAACCAGCATGCTCGTATTCGCCTTCCTACCGCTGATAATGGTCATCAGTTTCTTCATAATTCTGCCTCTTGGCCCCCTTCGTACTGGGGTAGACAAACAAGGTGGTTACGAAGCTTTAGAGACCGACGAACAACACGACGATGACGATACACAACACGAAAGGGAGCAGGACACACTGTTGTCATCCTCGGTACACACAGCCTCCAGTCGCAGAGTCAGTGGAGCACTCAATAGCTTCAAAGCCAACTTGACTCGTGCACGCGGGCTCTTCTTTCCATAGTACGCAAGACTGTCAAAAACCATCATGCAACGCTAAATCTCAGCAGTATGCTTCCACTCCTCCTCGTCTATGTTGCCGAATACACCATCAACCAAGGCGTAGCACCAACCCTTCTCTTCCCCCTCGACGCCAGCCCTTTTATGGAATACCGCTCCTTCTACAGCACCTACAACGCCATTTATCAGGTCGGTGTCTTCATTTCCCGCTCCTCCACACCGTTCATCCGCATCCATCACCTATACCTCCCTTCTTTCCTCCAAGTTGCAAACCTCCTACTTCTCACAATGCACGCCATGTTCGACTTCATCCCGAGCTACTACGTCATCTGCCTCATTGTTTTCTGGGAGGGCTTGCTGGGCGGCTTAGTCTATGTTAGCACGTTTGCCGAAATTACGGATAATGTGCTCAAGGAAGATCGAGAGTTTAGCTTGGGGGCTACTAGCGTGAGTGACTCTGGAGGAATCTGTATAGCAGGTTTTTTGAGCATGGCTGTCGAGGTCGGGTTGTGTAGGTGGCAGGTTCAACATGGAAGGAATTATTGTAAGTTGCAATAGTTACCTAGATATCTTGAGATGTTTGCTATTTGAATTTTAAATTCTTGGTGGAATTTGGTTATTATTTTCTCGTCAATTCTTGGATAGATTACAGAAACAAGTCTGAACGTTGTGTCCTATACGACCCAAGAAAAAGAGCTGGAAGTATGCGACGACAAGAGAATAGAAAGGTAGTGTCGTGATTTCGAAAGTATCTCACTCGATTCATCGTCTAGAATACATGGTACCAATCCACGGATTTCTTCGTCCCGTCTATGCGATTGCTATATTTACAAAGTATCCTTGAGTAGCTTGTTCATCTTGGCCATCTTAGCCGAGACAGACAGGTCGATAGTGCGGTCGCCAATTTCGACAACGAGACCGCCCTTGATATCGGGATTGACTTTGGAAACAACCTTGAGCTTCTGTCCGTTGGACACATATTCCGACTTGTGGATGGCAGATTCGACGCGGCTGAGGGTTCGGTTGTCAAGGGGCTGGTACGTTGTTAGTAAATGGTTCTCTTAGATTTTTGCTCCAAATGGAGCCCAGGTTCAAGCGTACCGAAGCGCTGGTGATTACCAGTTCAATCTCTCCCCGATGCGCACCCATCAACACACCGAATTTGTCGACAACGCCCGCTAGCACACCCAGCCTGTTGTTCTCTGCGAGTGTGTTGAGGAAGTTCTTTACAATGCCCTCCTTGTCCTGCGAACCGAGGTGCTTCTGGAGCTCCTGGACAATTTGCTGCTTGTCTGAGACGGTAAGGGTGGGGGCAGAGAGGACCTCGATGAGCTTGGGATCCTTCTTGAAAATAGCGGCCAGGTTTTCGAGAGACTTTGCAGTGGGATCGAGGACGTTTGTTTTCGCGGCGGCTGTGTACTGTGCAAATTGTTAGCTCAAGGGCTCCATCACTGCCATTGCCGCCCCATTTTCATCATCCACCATCTTCCCTCCGCCAATTGGGGGCTAGGCAATCGTACCAAAGCGCTCGCGTATGTTCCATCGACGCCAAAGAGAGCAACGGGTGGTTTGCTCGCGGAGCTGGCCGGTGCAGTGGCCGCAGCGTAGCTTCGAATGCCGGCGACACGGGCAGCAATTGGGGCGCGGGGCGCACCAGCCCGGAGAGCGGTGCTGAAGGCACGGGCTGCGGACATGGTGGGTAGAAACGAGATGGATTGCGGGTTGGGGAGCTTGCAGAGCTGGCGTCTGGTCGTCGTGGAAGGTTGCAAAACGTGCATTCGGGTGGGGCCGTGCACTGGGTGGTGAGTTACCCTAAGCTGTTTTGAGACCGTTGGATGCTCTCTGTCTCTACCACAACCTCCATGTTGACTGTCGACATTGATAAACCGCAATATTGAATGGAGATAGGATTTATCAACAGTTACATGCTTCCTTTATCAATTTCTTGCTACTGGTTTCCTGTATGCCTCCACTGCACTGCGCTGCCCCGATAGCAATATTGCCCATCTGCCACACCATGAACCTTCTTTGGTTGGCCACGATCCGCCCTATCCTCAGAATAGATCTCACGTCAAGCAGTGGAGATAATTGGCTTGTTAAATCCGCACACGTGACTCCCCTTTCGCATCCCTCCCTTTTGTTTACTTTCCTTTCCCATTTCTCTCATCACTTTCCTAGTACCCTCCAGGATGCCCAGTTGACACTATCAGATTGCCAACACAGCTATGACAAACAACTAGTTATCTACCCTGTATCCAATTTTATACCCAGTTACACCCCCATCCACCAAACATTCTGGAAAAATAGGTTGCTGTACCAATAAAACTTCTCAATTACCACCTTCAAGCATTTGTCCAAGCACAAGTACGAAGATTCGCTAAGCAACTTTTCCAAAACAGTGAAGACAAATTGTATATTGAGATATATAATACCAACAAAACACAATCCATTCTCGTTGCCGACAATACTTCGCCGCACTAGAACACCACCTTGAATAACCACGCTATCTCTCCTATGCCCTCTCTCAACTCATCATCTCTAGCAATAAGAACCTCTTCTCTCGCTTCGCCAGCACAAACATCCATACCTTTCTCGCAAACAAAGAAACCCAGGTCAAAGCTAGAGCCATCCTACTGCAAAAAATACCTTTTGAATCGTCAGGCCATTCACCGAGCTAGTGTCCGTCTCTTCCTACATAGATCTCACTGTCTAGTCACAACCTTGAACATGCACATTCACTCATTTTACGACCTCACGTGGCCTCTCAGCGGCGGATACAATGAAATCAAAAACTTATATCGCACCCTGAGCACGCTGTGTCTACTTCGTGAACTCGAGTTCAAGGACAGAGGAGTCGTACGACAGTGGGTCAGGAAAATGGGAGATGTAGCAGGGCTACGTGCGACGCCAACACAGTGATACTATCAAGGACCTACTCAGAGATAGTAATGAGAAAGCCGATACGTTCCTACGCCGATTGGCCTCCGTGTCATGTTTGGCGGCAAGAAGTATTTTGGGTCTAGCGACGAGATAGATATTGCTGAGCAAGATAAGCGTCACGAAGTCCGCTGCGCTCTGATTGAGGCGTAAGAACTTCTTAAAAAGGGAGTGCGCTGAGATGTCGCCCTCTTAAACATCGCGTCATCACTGCGTGTTGGCACAGTTACTGAACACTGTGCCCATTGATTATCGCGTCTAGCCTTTCTGCATTTACAGTGCCTACAAGCATTTGTTTTATATTTAAGGGGGTTTGGTGTCGGGCGACTCTATTAGGTCCCGAAGTACACTACAGTAATGTCGATCATCTATCGCCGTTCTTACGAGGGAATAACATGGAAGGGAGATTAAGTGCAAGTAAACACGGACCTGAAATCATGATAGCAAAATGGAACATCACATAACGTTGAGAAACCATGATTCATAGCCTCGTGATATCTAGAGAAGTGGCATTATCATGCCCAGTGCATTTCAAAGCCCTGCGACTGTGCAGACCAGATACATGACTAAACTCCCATTTTGACCGGACCAATGCACCATAGAATAGACACTACTCTTACTTCCTGAGACCACGCTGGTAGAAAGCGAGCTCCTCACCCTCGAGGACGTATCCATCGCAGCGACCGCTCTGGCCGGGGCGGGATGAGACAACGGCGTACAGACGACCGGCCTCGAACTGCTTCTCAACGGCGTTCTCAACCTTGCCTGAGGTCTTCACACGCTCAGCCTGCTTCTTGGCAACTGAGTTTGATTTCTTGATATCTTCTGCCTTCTCACCGGCCTTGACCTGCCTCCTGCGGCCGAGAGAGACACCGTAATGGGCCTCGTACCATTGTCGGAAAGGAGCAGCATCGATTTGGACGACGGCGGAGCGAGTGAGTGTGTTGGTGCGGACGAGTTCGTTGTTGGAGGGATGGTAGACGACACCGATCACACGGGTCTTCTTGGCGATGCCCTCAGAGCCCCACGAGAAGTTGCCGGAATCGAGACGCAGAGCACGGAACTTGCGGTTTCCTCCGCGGGTGCGGACAAGATGGACACGCTTAGCGCCAATACGAGTATTGGCAGGCTGGCGGCCCTTCTCGAAAGCCCTAAAGCCATGTTAGACATGACTAGAGATGCGATCGGTTTATGCATACCTCTTCTTGCGGTAGTATGCCCTCTTCGCACCGGAAGCGGAACGCTTGTGGCGAGAGTCACGAGAGATACTAGAGAGAGTCAGTGGAAGTAACTTGAGGGGAAAGGGTAGTGTAGATACCCCATGATTACGATGTGTTAGAAGACTGCTGTCCACAATCCGTGTTAGCCTCCATTCCTCAAGTTGCGTTTCGAAGTCGCAGCATTGGATAGGGACCACCGTCGCTCTCTCGCCGCTCAGTGTCATCTACAATAGTGAGCACAGCTTGATCGGCTGGTAGACTCGCATGCGACAGTACGTTGTAGATATGACCGTGTGGTGGAGCGTGAGGTAGTCCCGGTGTCGCAATGCTATTCGCTTCGGATGTATCGTAGTAATTGAGCTTGATCAAGCATACCTGTTTCGTGCCTTCTACTGCAATCTGTGTTGTCGTGGGGTTAGTTGACTTGTTCGAGGTTGAGAAGTCTTGTCGAATTTCATAATTAAGCGAGAGTTTCGGTGTGTGCCAAGACAATAAATACACTAAGTGCACCACGTGACAGTTTACTGTCACTAGCAAGTTTAATAGGCTTAGACTCACACCACACCGCGCAGTCCGTCGACGTATCTCGAAAGAACTGGTTATAATTCTATTACCCAGGCGATCTCTCAGTGCTCCCACGTAGTTATATCTGGGGGCTCAATTAGGCCACATTCGTCTGAAGTGGTTTGAATCGACGTTGACGCCTTTCCCATCACCTGAGACAAGCTACATACGCACAATTCAAGAAGAATTTCAAGTGTTCATGTGGAAGAGTATGTGTTGGGTGAAGTCGTGCGTACTTAAAGTACCATACTATGTTAATGCTACAATTCGATCTACATAGGTCAGTTCCGCACCAAGAGACAAGGTGCAGCACTAGTAACTCCGTAACCATAAAGTAGGCACAGGGATTATCGTCGAGGTGCTGAGTTATTGTGCGTCCCTTGAACGTATCAGCCTTTGACCAACTATAGCACGTTATAACCAGAGTCTACGGCGCTGATTTAGCAGATCTCAGAAAAATGCACTGTAGGGACTGGTTGAGAAGCCTACTCAACGAAGTAAACACTACCACGCAAGTACTCACACTGCCCGACTTTCCAAAGCCGGCAGTGCGCATCCACTCTTTCGCTAGGATGAATAGTCAAAGATTCGTATATATCACCAACATGGACCAGAACAGCTCTGCCAATAAAATGCTAGGTCCATCCCTGCCATGGCATTTGACCTATGATTAACCTATGATTACCGGTTAACAACTGCGGGTGTGACCTTTTGGGCGCTGTGATAGGTACATTCGATAATCAACCCATTTACCTGCACACGTGCCTCGCGATGCAGGTACTGTGTTGATTGGGCGGAGTGTACCGGGTGATTGTCACGCCCTACGGACCGGACCACCGGCCACCCGAAAACCATTGCTTCGAGGCCTGCTCTTGCTATCCAACAATGCTTCCCTATCTCTAAGACGTCGTCTCCTGAGATGTAGTTGTCTAATATCTATTGGCATTGGTTGTTCATCCACAGAAACAGAGCGATTGAAAGGAAACTGCAAAGCCTAAACGACTTTAGCATCCAACCGGAGCCAAGACTCTGGCGTACAATGTAGGATAAAAACGATCAATGTAAGGCAAGTCCGAGACATAAGGCGGACCCAATTTTTCAAGGAGTCAGGCTTGGGTCGGGCACATCCCGGTAAACCCAAACGTTAAAAGCATTTGGTTTCTACGGCCAACTTGTGTCCCATCTAGAAAACGTTCTCGCAAAAAACACATTTGTTTCTTTCATTGCAAACGGTGTCACGCACATGGTGGTTTTGTATCTTGACACGATTTGGTATTCGCTTATGCAGCTAGAAGAGGCTGGTCTGTTGTAAACGCTTAGCCGACGTATCACAGTCGTAGTCCGTCCCGGCTGCAATTTATCCTGTGCAGCTCCGTGCCACCTCCGCACTCGGGATGATTCCAATCGGCACAATTTCATACCAGGATCTTTGGCGCCCTAATGAAGAGTAATATAGTTATATGCTCTCTACCGCTATTCACATCTTCTAAAGTCCCATCTGAGTGATCAGCCGCCAACATGGTATGAAGAGAGTACGGGGAATTTCACGTCAATATCATTGATTGATCTTTCGAAACTTGGCATCTAGTACATTGGGTCGTATTGCCACTTCAACTTACTGTAAGATTGCACGCTGTCCACCTTCTTATTACCGTACCCTCTGTAGCATGCCCAGTTGACATCGGACTATCGTTCAACATGTTCGCTGTCCGCTCTAAATCCCATAGACAGGCAATCCCGTTCTCATTAGGTCATATCTTATGGCTCAGTGCAACATGGTTACAACTTGCTCATGCTCGACCCCAATCGGGTACGCCGCCGACTATGGGGATGACTTCCAAACCAGCTTTGTACTGACTAAATCCATAGGCGTGCGTGAATATGTCCCAATCTTGCTTGGGAGTTTGGGGCTGATACCTTCCGTTGCAAGTAGGTAAAATTTGAAAACGATCACGATCAAAAGACTGACTGTGGTGTTTCACTACTAGGATCTGCGCTCATTCCTTCAGCGCCAGCGCCTGTGCAGTCACAGGCTGATTCCACAAGGCTAGTGCCCTCTTCGGCACTTCTTTTGGAAACGGCGTCGCTCCAACTATCACTACTATCACTATCCTCTATCGCTATCTTACCTTCAACGCCAACAAACCTGCCTACTCCCTCCGCCCCATTGACTTCGAGCCGTAGACCAATCCCATCGTTTCCGTCGGATGCGAGTGTTGTCATTACTCCGTCCCGTTCGGGCGCAACAGGGAAACCAGTAATGCAATCAACAAACGAAGATCTACGTCCTATACCACCTGCGGCAACACAGCCTGGCGATCCCAACGGCCACCATGAGATTACTGAGCCAAATTTCACTGCCACAAAGACATGTAGGGGATGCTCTCCGTTCGTCGAGATCCCAGCGACTGGGTGGCTAGATAGCCTGGCTGAGGAACCGCAAGGACCTTCATCGAGACTAATTCGGACAAACGTGATTGCCGGACCTTCCAACCTACTGATTAGCCAAGCACCATCCGGCGGAAATTTCGTTATAGGAGGCTCGGCCACCGTCACCCCTGGACAGACTATAATAGTTGATAATGTACCCGTTGCTATTCAAACTTCAGCAGGCAAAGTCGAAGTCGTCATAGGTACAACGGTCATTCCATTAAATCCAGACGCGCCCAAATCGTACAAGAAACCTCAAGTCACCCACACGCCGACCTCACTGCCAGTCGTTATAACAATCGGGAGTGAAACGATTAGCGCAAATTCACAAGGCCAGTATATTGTATCTGGCCAAACATTACAACCTGGAGGAACAGCAATCACTATTTCAGGGACAACAATATCACTTGCACCTTCGGCCACAGCTGTCATTATTAACGGCATTTCTTCTGCTCTCACGCCCAATTTTGGGAATATATGGACCATTTCAGCCGCAGCCCTGACCTTTAAAAATCAAGTATACACCGCTAATCGTGCTGGTTACATTACTATTGGCCCCGGTACCGTACTTAAACCCGGAGGCGAGGCCATTACTGTAGACGGCATAGCGCTCAGTCTGGATAACAGCGGAACCGTGGTGGTAGTTCAAGGGAACACAAGTATTTTAAAACCTGCCATAACTGTGGTAACTTTAACGAAGAGCGTGGGTGCTGGCGTTGGTGGCGGCCGTGCAGGATACACCAGCGGTGGCAGTTGGACTTTACCAACAACTAAAGCAGAGACATCAGCCAAACTCATTTCAGCTGGTGGTACGCTGAGTCCAAACTTTGTAGGGGATGATGCATGGCTTGGGGGTTTGATGATGTTGGTATGGTGGAGTTTGGGTTTCCTAGCCGTTGGCTTATGAGAGATGTAATTTTCCCTATGGTACGGGCATTCGCATGTGGAACGGCGTCTTATTTTCACAACACTAGAGTTATGGGGATTAGAAGTCCCAGCTTGTACATTATACCCACACTAGCTGAGATCGAGGCACGATATAGTAAGAGATGTTTCAGTTACAGATAGTCTCTTGGTGTGAAGGAAAGATGGTTGCGATTTGAAGTTCAAGCCTCAAACCAAACAGCACAATTTTTAGTGTGCGGCCTGAGAAAGAATATAGGAGCAAAAGGGAACAGTCTAAATACAGTCAACAAAAACAAAAACGTTTAGTACTGCGTTAAAAACCCTACTGAGGCCTCCAATGCTAAGGGGTAAGAGGACATCAGACAGATGACATGGTCATGCCATGAAGAAGGAGTGAAACAAGGGCTAACTTTAAACTCCTACTTCTCTAGTTGACCGAGAGGCCCACTATATGCATTTACCGTAGGTACCGCTTCTCTATATGCTTTCCAATATAGCATTGCAATTTGAATATCACGTCAACATGCATATCGTGGAGTATATGTAAAACCTAGCCTTCGAACAATTATCAATGACCCAACACGGGCAAGTGAGGCTCGTGGCGCAAAGTAATACGCGAGGCTGCTTTGCGCGCCATACCTTTTTCTCCACAAGCCAGTGTGCAAGATGTATTGACTCCACAAGCAAATACGAAGTAGGAGCCTACCACTTCTTTCTCACCCACATTCTTAGCTGCCTAATGTGGTAAATGCTGGGTTTGCCGACACGTGAGGTAGGGAACGCCTGCTTTTTTTTTTAGTTTTCGTAGTATTTACATTAGTAGAAATCACCCCACAGGATATGGGGAGGGTCGTATTTCATTTTGCTGGCAATATTTCTCTCGCAAGCGCAAGTTACCTACTCGTAGATACGACACAATCATCAGACAATCTACACACCACGACTGTATCAACACCTATAATAAAGAATAGAACCAAATCATGCGCGTGTGCATGATTCCCACATAAGGGCGTGCCCAACAAGCGAGAACATTCGCCAGCAAGTAAGCTAAAGTAGCGAAGTGGACCCGCCGATCTTTCTAAAATTATCCTAAGGTTCCTGCATGAGGGCCGAAGGAACGAATTAGACCAGAGCGTTTCGACATGGTAAACATCATTGATGATGTAGCAGGGATAACGTCAGGATGCTACTTTAATGAACCTCTTGCACAACGTAAGATTTTGAACTCGTATCGGATTTTGTTGTGTATATAAAGGCTCAAGGAAGAACCCATAACTCTTCGACAAACAACAACAAGCACCTCATCAACAGTCACTGCAAACCAATTGACAATCATCAGACCAACATGCAATTAACTACTTGTATCCTCGTAGTCGCCCTGGGGTTCACTTCCGTGGCAGCAACACCTGTTCAGGCACGCCAAAACTCTCTGCAGGACTTCAAAGTCACCTCAGTCGGAGTCTTTACGCCCTCGGGTCGCCCTGAAAGCTATCCATGGTCTACCATTACAGCTAGTGTCACAGATCCCAACGAGATCAATTTAGGTCCCGCGCAGTCGGATGGCAGCCCAGTCATCGCACCTGCTGGAAGCCAAGGCCTCGTAAGTTCCATCAGAATTGCAAAAAATGTTTACTTGAAATACTGATTAGATTATGTAGAACTGCCAGGCCAAATACTTAAGCGGTGAGAGCCCGCTCGGTCGCTCCTGGCCTTGCGATCCCACGGAGAAAGGCTACTGGACTATGCAGGTCCTCAACGGACCGAACGGGCAGTACTCATCAACAAACTTCAATTTGAAGTTCAAGCATGTTGCCGATGTGCTGTACCAGGGTGGGCGATATACGGCGAGCTATCAAGCTGAAGGCCACTTTGAGGTTGGTGACAACATGCAGGGGACGTGTGGTGGAAGCGGGGTATGCTCATGGGGGCTCAAGGCAGACAAGAAACCGGTCTTAATCACGCCTACCAAGTTGTAGATAGTTGATGCCTTCTAAGCTCTGAGGGGGAGCTGGAAGTCAAGCTTACCTGTTATCGAGATAATGTCTATCCCAGTGCAGAATCTGGGCACAGCAAGAACAAAGAATAGTGCATTCACTCTAATATGAGATAACCTTGGAACCAAACACCAACAATCTTTACAATTCTCCAACTTTTTTATCCAGAGCAACTCACAACCTTATTTCCCACTGTTCGCGATAAGCCAATGTATGGTAGAGCCAAGATGCTTCTCGAGTTAATATTGAAGCGCTCGGCTAATTGAAGCAACACGCGACCCCAACCCTGACAACATGCGTGAGTGCATTGTTAACATGATTGAGATAATGCAGTACGTAAAGTCTTTTTTTGAGCTGTAGCCTCACACACAGTTACGCTTCGGACATCGTGAAACAATGACAAGTATAAACAACTTCAGAAATTTGGGAGCAACTACATAAACTTCTTCGTAATCGATCCACGACACAAGAAAATGTCAAGTCGCCATTATCAAATCTGGTTGTAGTTTCATCCTCTAATTGGGCTGTAGTTCTCGGCCTTATTCATAGCACTTCATTAGGAAGTAGGCTTTACGATACGCATTGACGAGTGTATGCCTGCAAATCTCCCTCGACATTGACCACGAGTTTCCTTACACTCCTGCCACTTACTCAATACCTGCGTATATGAGCCCGCATGTTCTTATTCATATGCAAATAGTATATTTCCCTCAGTGGCTTCACCTACTACCCGTCTTCCTTCCCGAATCATACGTAGGTACGTTCATTTCGACAAACAGGGGACGCTAAAACGTAGCACGTCATACACCTTACATACAACGAGATCACGTCTGATAGTGATATCAGGTCTCAATACGGCTCTATCGTGTGGCCAAGCAATACCGCTTGGTTCCCTCATCTTGCCTGCCTAATAGGACATAGCGCCTAGACTCCTAACTAATTAAAACCCCTTCCCGTGTCCCGGCTCCAATGTGCCAAGTCATATCCTATATTACATGACCACCCACGGCCAAAGATCTCCTTCAAACTTCCTTCGATGTACATTTCCCGTCTTGACGACAAGCCCTTTGGATGTCTAGTGTAGCGACCTGCCTATTCGATGCGACACAGTCGTGGACTCTATGAAGACTACGGAGATGATACACGATGGGAAGGTGGAGGTATCTTTCCATTAGACTACTATGACTATACTAGAAGATAAAACGGCCATTTGGCCCACAACTTCATATGTCTAGCTTTGGGCACTGACACTGTTTACATCTCCCACCTCTGTGATGAAGTTCATTTTCACTTCGGCGCTACTTGCGTCTACAACTCTAGCTTCGGCTGTTCCAGGAGCTGGACCTAAAGTCGACTACAATGGGTTCAAGGCCGTTCGTGTCACTCTCCCCGAAGGCTCAGAGAGCGTCAGGGCTCAGGTTGAGAGTCTCGTTGCCCATGTCCTGAACCCCGGAAAGTCGGAGCTGGATGTCGTCGTTGCACCAAATGATGTCGAGGCTTTAGAAGCTCTGGTCACAGATAGCAAGATCATCAACGAGAATGTTGGGGCTGCGCTTGCCGAAGAAGGAGAGATGGGTATTTATGCTGGTATTTTGACCCCCCTGAAAGGATTGATCGATCTTAACTAACCAGCTTAAGTTCCTTCCGAGTCGTGGTTCACTGCATATCACCCATATACGGACCACCTCCAGTTTCTCCGGGACCTACAGGCGGGATATACTAGCAACTCTGCAGTATTTACACTAGGTAACTCTGTACAAGGCCGCACATTAACTGGTATTCAAATCTGGGGTGTTGGGGGCCGTGGATCAAGACCTGCTGTTATCATCCATGGCAATGTTCATGCCAGGGAATGGATTACTAGTAAGCAAAATACATTCTGGATCTTGACTATCGACTAAGCATATTAACAGGCATGACAACCGAGTATTTCGCCTGGCAGCTACTTACTAAGTATGCCTCGGACGCTAACGTCAAGGCCCTCGTCGACAAGTTCGACTTCTATATCACCCCAATCGTCAACCCTGACGGCTTCGCTTATAGCCAAACGACCGACCGTCTCTGGCGCAAGAACCGTCAGGTAGTTTCTGGAAACTCCTGTGTTGGCCGCGACATTAACCGCAACTGGCCCTACAAATGGGAACTTACCGGTGGCGCCTCTACTAGCCCTTGCTCGGAGACCTATAAGGGCCAAGTTGCTGGCGATGCTCCCGAGAACCGCGCACTAGTAGCGCAGGTCAACCAGCTCCGCGACACTCGTGGTATCAGTCTTTATCTCGATGTTCATTCCTATGGTCAATATATTCTATGGGGATACGGCTATGACTGCAATGCTAGACCCGAGAATAACGCACAACTTCAATCCGCTGCAAGCCGTGCGCAAACTGCGATCGCAGCGGTTTCTGGAACAAGATACACCATTGGACCAAGTTGCTCAACTTTGTACGCAACCACTGGAAGCTCCGTTGATTATATCGATGTTACTGGCAATGCTACTTTCTCGTACACATATGAGCTCCGTGATACTGGCACATTTGGATTCACGCTACCAGCAAACCAGATCCAGCCTACTGTCAGGGAGACTTGGGCAGGTGTTGTGAGCATGTTGAAGGATGCTTGAATGTCATAATTGATTTTATGAATGATGTACTACTTATTTCTACGCACATATTTTTCTTGAAGGGAGTTTCATCTACTCGGTCAACTAGAAAGAGTGTGATGGGGTAGTAAATACATAGTTTTATACGAGCCTGATATGACCTGTGATTTTGTATCTTATGAGACTATTTGCGGTGCTGCGCTGATATAGGTCACAGCAACTGTGTTGAAAAGGAATGTATGTATGTATGTATGTATGTAATTAATTTTCGTCCACTAGTCTATGAAAATATTGAAAGTGAGCCTCCCTTGAGGCATGTAGGACACGCAAAGTTGGGGGCTTATAGTGGTGGCACGCTGCCTCAGAATGCGTTTTCTACATAAAAATCGGCTAGGCTATGCCTTGTTGACCTGTTGAGCAAAGTCCTTCCGCCGGGTGAGAGTACGTTACGTGTGGTTTTTGTGTTGAAAAGGAAGATCACATGAAAGATACATGTTTACCATTACATTGCTGACATAATATGAGCTTGCTTCCATGAAATTTGAACAATTATGCGTATGCAAGCCTCTCCTTAGCCCATCCTGGCCTCAAATAATCCGAGTCAAACCTCGAGCTCCAACTACTCTCCACCGCATACTCTTGAACCAATTGGACATCTACCTTGGCCCCCTCTTCTGACTGTGCCCACACACTTAGTCCTATTACATTTTCGCCCGCATAGTTTAGGATACCAGGCGGTACTGGAAACTTCTTCTCTTTGCCAACGTAGGGGTTGAAACGGGCATATTGGTAGCCGTTTACAAAGAGTTGTGCTCTCACGTGCTGTGAAGCAGGTGCATTGAGTACGAATGCAAAGGACGCATCGAGCTCCTTGGGGATGTTGAGCGAAATAGTTGTGCGATAGAAATGAATACCAGCTTTAACAAATCCAATAGATGGCGAACTTGAGTTCCATGCAGAGTCGTCGAAACCTGGGAGGTGCCACCCAAGTCGTTCGGCTGTGAGGCCGCCTTCTCCCAATGGACCGCGAACAGGGTCTAGTTGGATAATTTCGCCACCAGCTTCACCTGCAATCTTCCATTTGGTAAAGTTAGCACCATCGAGGCTTGCACCAAGTATACCGCGAGGCTTAACGGCATCAGCTCGTAGATCATGGCCAGTATTATCTTGCACAACTAGCAAAACATTGGTTTTATTTGATTGAAAGGTTGCATTAGCGAATGCTAATGTCTTGTTGCCAATTCCAATTGACGAGTTTCCAAGGTACGAGCCAATGAAGTCACCATTCAGCCAGGCACTCCACCCGAAAGCAAGGCCACCCTGTACAGACAATTTTATGCCTTTGGCGGAGCCATCAAAATATCCACGGAAGAGATGAAAACTGTTGTGGAAGCCGTACTCATCAACGTAGAGGACAGGAAGAGTGTCGGGTTTCGTAGGATTTGGTGTGGTGAGGTGATCGGCAACGACCCAAGCTGGACCATTATCATTGTAGGAGGGAAGCCTCTCTGGTAGAGAATCATGAACTTTCCAATTGTTCAATGAAGGCAGTTTAATAGTGCCATTGAAAGCTACAACGGTAGCCTTCAGACTACCATATTCCGTGCGGGTGGTGTGCAGCTTCTTGCCATTCCAGGAAAGCGACGCTACACTTTTTCGGGTGAAAACCTCGATCGCAGTTGTATTTAGAATATCGCCCTTAAGCGCTAGTACGTCACCTTCAATTGTGACACTTCGTACAAGATAGGGCCCTTGAACCAAAACTGCTGGAAGTTAGACATCGTTGGCAATTCATGCCATGATATTACTTACCGGACTGATCAACCGGGGCGAAAGGATCATTCGTGAGGTTCGGAGCCCAAAAGAGATACGCTGTTGGTTTGTCTACGACAATGACACTGACACCATTATCAAAATGATATACGCTCATGCCAGATAATCGTGAGATATTAGTTATAACTCCGTGAGGGTCGGAGTAGAATGTTCCATTTGTCCCTGCTCCAATGCTGACGGCGGAACCATGCTTAGCACCTTTGACATGGAATTCAATCGACTCGCCTACGCCTGCGGTCAAGATTACTACAGGCTTTCCATCAATGAGCGCATATGTCAAAACTTCTGCTGTCGAGTACGTGAGTGTTTGACTTCCGATAGCGAAATCTGTTACCAAGATCTTAGATTGGTGACCGTTCAGAACAATGGAGCCAGCGTGCTGAGGAATCGTCAGATTACCAATCGAGGTGCTAACATGTAGCTTAAATGACTCTACTGTTGCAGATGGTGAAGTTTTATGAATCGTAACGTAAAATGCTGCGTTTGTTTTAGAATTCCGTAGCTCGCTGGCTTCAACCGCAGAGTTCGTTGTGTAGCCAGTGTTGTTGCCAAGTCGGTCAGTCGCAGTCAAGTCGTCAGCCACACGTGTAAACATGGCCAAATTCTTAGTCTCGTAAAACTTGCTATCGATTTTGCGACTCTCTGTGATTGGACTACTATAGTCGTATGATGTAGCAACTACAGGGGCGGCAAAAGCGCCCCAGTTGGTTCCACCGTACATCATATAAAGGCTAATCGCTGTGACTCGTTGTGCGATGAGATTGCGGTAGAAACTCAAAGGTGTAAGCTAAGATTAAAACTATATCCAATTAGGGCTTACATGTTCGCAAAATCTGCACCAATATCAGCAGGGCATCCACCTTCAGGACCACCCCAAGGGTTGTAAGACCCTCCCTGGAACTCAGGGAAGAAGCTCGGTTGTGTTGGCGATGTTTCCACGAAGTGATCATAGTAATTGATTACCTGATATGCCCTATTTATGATTAGTGGAATTTAGCGTTATAGTTCCATGCGGTGTGGACTTACACATATTTTCCGTTTGTTCCTGTGCATTCATCGAGATTGCAAGACCAACAAGATGGATAGCTGTCAACACCAGCAATGTCAACATTTCCAACAGCACCAGGAGCATAGTCTTTTGACCATGACTTGGTGTTCAGGTTTGGATCATTGTGAATGAGTGGTATGTCAATACCGTTCGCGCGCGCAGAATTCTCTAGAGCAGCCATGTACTGTGCAGCAGGCTCATTTGGTATCTTCTTGACCCGATCCTTCCATTGCTCGCCATATTCATTTTCAATCTGATAAACAAGGGCCTTTCCACCTTTCGTCACCTGGAACTCGCTTGTAAGGGACGAGAATTTTGAGAAGAAAGGATCCAAAGCATTGAGATACCGACTGTCGTTGTTTCTCAAAGCACCATACGCTCCTGTGGTAAGCCACAGTGGAAAACCTCCAGCATTCGCTTCGGCGTTTACATACGGTCCGGGACGTGTGATAACATACAAGCCTACACGATCTGCGATTTCAAAAAGCTTAGTAAAATCGTGGGCTCCAGTCTCAAAGTCAGTCGTGTGGTTGTTCGCGCTGTGATAGCCCCAGTTACCATAGAAGGCGAAGGCGGTGAACCCGGCAGCTTTGATTTTCTCAAGCAGATCTTCCCAAACTTCTGGAACGGGTATCTGTTACATTGTTAGGTAGCCGATAATGGCAGGGAGAGATCAACATTACCCGCCAGTAATGAATCTCGCCGCTGAAAACGAAAAGGCGTTTTCCTCCAACTTTGAAGCTATAGTGATCCCATTGGACTACTTTATTGAGGCCATTGTCATGCAGCGGCCATTGCTGTAGCGTGCTATTCTGCGCATTGACATTTATGCTACTCGGAAAGGATACCATAAACGACAAGGCGGAAAGCCATGAAATACGTTGAAACGCTTTCATATTTGGCAAAGTTTGAAGAGATTGATGAAGACACCAATGAATGTAATAGTCGTTGGGCCCGGCATTTTGTAGTGGTCTAACGCAGGAACCACGACCCTGACCGTGTGTATATTACGACAAGCAAACTAGTGTAGGTCTACCATGGAATAAAATATCGCAGCGGGGCGTAGCGAAGCCTGCAAGCCTGCAAATGGTGGAATCTCGATTTCCTTTCCCCGTGAGCCATGGGCCCGGTAAAAGTCAGCGGGATGATCAAGAGCGGAAATTGTACTTATTCGCGTTAGGTATGCGTCAGATGCGGACTGATATGAGGTATCGAATTACTTGGGGAGCCTTGTCGATAGGCGAATATGATAATAAATCTAGAAAATATGGAAACAGAGCTGATTGGCGCTATGGCGTCACATTGGGGTGATTACTTTGACCCGAGGCCGAAGTAAGCTAATGCGAGACCCATTCCTCATCCTCATAAACGCTTCTGGGTTGTGTTCATCAACGATACAGTAATGACAAGAGTCTTGCTTCATTTAAGCACTAATTACAAATATAGAATGACAGCAACAGGAGCTGAGATCTTTGACCAACTCGACCCTACCGTACGGATCAATAGCTAACAAAATTGGCCAGTCATATCCAGCACCGACAACATCACCGTCACACGACCAATCATATTGTAGCTTCCAAAAACACCAGATCTGCATTGTGGATATTAGCAACTTGTGTGTTGTAGCCAAAATACGCCCTTTTTAGAAACACCTAGCGTATTGAATGATGCCGCCCGCTTCGCAGAAACTTGTTTACGGTGTTGAGTGTGAGACTGAGGGTGAAGTAGAGGAGTGGCCTCCAAGTACGGCGCTTGACCTGCTGCGTTGAGTATTAACATTTGTCCTGATCCAAGCGATCAACCTCGGCCAGCACACTTGGCATGAATAGGCCAGTCCAGTACAACTCCATCATTGACTAAGCACCAGGTTTTGTAGCCCCCTTAGGCATGCTTTGACGGCGGCGTCCAATTTCCATAATTTGGCCACGGCAATACCAATTTGTCCCCAATACATTCTGCAAACGCTTATCGTCTCTCTAATGCTGACGGTGAAATTGCTCAAGGAGCTCCACGTCTACCCCAAGCATAATTCTTTTCTACGTAGTTATATAGCATTGGCGAGGAAATAATCGGGAAGAGAATTCCGCACTTTGTATTAGCATCCCAATCATCGATATGAGAGCGAGGATGCTTTACATCTGATCACCGTTCGAGACCGCCTTGTAACATATCAATGGTATTTTGGTTTCCGCCGTCGGCGACAGCACAGTCAATCAAGACTTGACACTTAGTAGGGCTATGCGCATTCTCGAAATTTCCAGCTGATCATATATAATCTTTCCCATTGATGACTTTTCGTCCGAGAAGGGCTTCGAGATGCGCGGAGACCTGTGACATCCTTACGCTCTTCAAACGTTTGCAGGTATTCTATACTTGGGTCTATAAGAGCGTCTGCATCCGCGCGAAGAGATATAATACGAAGGCCCTAGAAAAGAGCCTCATTACATCCCGCCATAGGACCAAAGGCTAACCTTGGAAGATCTTGACGAACCCGTAGGGTCTAGTTGCTGCCTTGAAATATCTGGGTCGTATCAGACAGGCCCATCATCATGCACGGCGTTAGTGAGGACACCTATCAATTAGAAAGAAGGTAAGTGACTCTACTCCTAGCAAGACATAGTAGAAATTGAGGAATGCTTTGGGGTCGTGCATTGAGAGAAGTAAGCGACACGTATTTCATAGGGTAAACTAGGTAAACGTACGCAGTGGCCCTAGAAGTGCGGATGGCTCGCTTTATTTTGCCAATTGTTAGTGTAACAACAAGATTTGATTTTGATCCATCGCTCGGGTCCCGTGCGACTACTAGAGCAACGTCTCAATATTTCAAGCAGAATGGAGTTGTGGATGTAAAACACAAATAGCTGCCAAAAGAATTATACCGTGAAAGAAGAGGCGATGTTGGCAAGAAATCTTCTCGAAGGTCAAAGCCATTGCAAGATCGAGCTCTTCTGCGAGATTTTAGAGAATCGATTGACTGATCTCAAGGATAGGACCCTGCCCGCGCTGATTGGTATGGTCTAGAAAATTTTAGTCACCCAACGTGGTAGTTGTCTGGGTCGGTTTGTCTCTTGTCTCGGAAGACAGTAGACTCAGCTTGGGCGATAAGTTCCCTCCAAGTTTGCAGTCCGTTTGTATTCATACTTATCTGATCGAAGGACGACGAATTTCTACATTGACTCTACGACATACCTGTGGCAGTATACTCGACAGTGATTCTTAGCATTCTCCCTCAGTCTAACGGCACAGGTCTAGGGGAAGTATGGCGCAGCGAGTTGAATCCGCATAATTTTGGGGTTGGTTCCAACCGCGCTCTCTCCCCAGATGGTTTGTAGTAGGGGCAACCCATGATAGGTATTAGGGCAGCGAGAGTGCAATAATGGAATTTTGAATCTAGATACAGCTTGAAAGGAGAGATGAGAGACTAGAACTTGAGGAAGTACCCGTGGTAGTCTTCGATAAAGTAGTGAATAGTCCGATAAAACATAAAGCGTCATTGATTATATTCGGGAATATGTACATCAACCCTATTCAACATGAGATGCTTAAGGCGTGAAGAACAATAATATCTCAAATTGAAAACGCCATCAATGCCGCTAATTTGGAATCGCTAGCAAATAACATCCCCGCCTAAGACTGCTCCTGGTGCATAGCCCTGATGCTCATCTCCATGAATGCTTTCCAAGGTCGCATGGAACATTTCAATGGCCGCAATCAGCCCACCCTTTTTATCCTCCAAACTGCCAATTTCCAATCTGACTTCTCTTCTTGTGTGGCCCTGTCCAAACCAGATTTTCCCTGCCGTTTCGCTCCAGTTCGCATTTATACTGTCTTCCAACCCTCGCTTACAGAACGCCAGAAGCCCTGCGCGTCGTCCGTCTAAGGGTGTCGCATGTGCATCGCCCTCATATGTTGGAATGATGTATGGTGCCATATTGTGGATTATTTCGGCAATGTAGACACTAAATTCCTTCATGTATTTGACGAGCGGGAGTGTACTGCAAGACTTGACAGACAATGTTCGGCCGCAAACATAATCTAAAAGTGGGAGGATGGAACTCATAGATTTGAGCATCTCGGCCAACACCTCGAGGATGTAAGGCTGCTCGAAAGTCGTAAGGTCGTTTTCGAGTCGCTCGGTACCTCGAATGAAGGCATGTGAAACTGCAACAATGGATTCTACAATCGAAGAAACGCTGTCAGGCTGTGTGACGCGAAGATCGAGCATCATGGTACCCAACATCGATTGTAAGGATTGTAGAGTTGGCCAAGCGATGACAAAGGCAATTTTCGATGAAAATGCTTCTTCAAGGTATGCAGGGATAATGCCTTGCAAAAGTACAGAGCTGAGTGCGACTCTGTCGACAGCTGGGGTTCCGACCGAGCACAGAGCCTCGTTAAGCTGATTGACAAGATATAATTGTTGACTATCAGCCGCGGCCTGTTGCGCTACTGTCTGAATGAAGACAGACAGCTGCTTGGCCGTGCCAGGATCTGTTGCTCTGGGCGCGTAGCCGCAAAGGCGACCAACAACATAGGTAGGGTCTGTACACGGTAATGGAAATGCCACCGAGTCTGTGAAGAATGGGAGTACAGGACATATGCCGCCCGTGTACTGTTTGAGAAACTGGACGATCTTTTGAACAAAGTCGACATATGCCCCGGTCACTGTGGTGCCTTGTTGCAGTTGCTGATAGTTGTTTTTCATCCTGTTCATGAAGTCCTTCAGCATTGTCGCGTACGTCCTCCTTACTTCGGATGTGCGGGAATCCCCAGAAGAAGTGGCATGCAGATCATCTCGCATGTTGGATAATACAGTTGATATAAGCGCAAGGCGGCGCGATCGTATAGTCTCTGCTGTAATATCCCAATCACCATTCTTCTTTATGCGGAAGAAAGGTAAGTTTTTCATGAGCGGATGATCATTGTCTGTACGTACGACAGCGTGTAAAAGGCGATGTTGGAATCTCAGCAACGACTCCCTGTCTACTAGGGAAAGCAGTAGAGCAGTAATGAAGCTAGAACGATGCTGGCCATAAGCAGTGGGACTGTTGTCAATAAGAGAAGCAAGAAAGTACGGACTGAACTTGCGTGTTTGTTCTGTGTAACGTAGTTGTTGCCACGATACGTGGCTGAAATCGTCGAGGTAGAATGACCATAAGCGGGCACCGGATGCCACATGAGCATCAGCAACGACGATCCATGTATCAACGCACTCCATTAGCAGATTATCGTCCGGTGATGATTCTGCGCCAAACGCATTCGATAACAAATGCCAAAGTGGTGATTCTATAAATTCAAGACTGTTGTGGTGTTTTGTGTTGCTCAAAGATTGCGTCTCCATATCATCCATGTCATCCATGTCCGGAAAATCACCATAATCTTGGCTTTCTTCGCTCATATTCTGACTCTCGTCGCGAATTAAAGAGACTTTTTGTAGCTTTGTGTATTCTCGAATTAATGCCAGTGTATCCCTGATGACACTAACTAGGCGGTAATCTTCAAAGTGTTGCAGCTCTAGCAAGAGTACAATCTCGGAGTCCATGATAAATTTGTCTAGTGGGGTTTGATGAGTTGCGGATCGCATGGCCCTCCTCATGCCCGCAATGCAGTCGCGTAATGTAGCGATGACCTGCTCCTGGTTTTTCTTCATAGTATGTTTAACCATTTCTACAGAAATATTTGTCGTGCCATCTAAGACTTCGGAGTTGAGATATTCGTGCGCTTCTGTACTAGCGAGCCGATATTGTTTCAATGTTTGATGGAGGATAGCCTTGTGCCATAACGCAAACGGCTTGGCCGATGTGTACGGCTCGTCGGTTGATAGTTGAAAAGTTGTAAGGTTGGCCCAGGCACGAACGCCAACTCTGCATGCTTCGCGATGGGAAGTTTCGTGACTCACCAGGGCTTGAATGTGATCAAGTTTCGGACGACAAGGGGATGGCGCAGCCAAGTAAAGCGTACATAGAAGATCATGGTTGTTACGCAAAGCGGCAAGACTCTCCTCATCAAGTGGCTGGTCCTTTGGATATTTTCGTCCATGGTTGGGGATAGTTCGAAACACAAAGCTGCGAATTTTTTTCTCCTTGTAAGTTCTTCTCATCCCACGCAAACCCAAGACGAGGCACTTCAACGCAATGTGAAATGAACACTCATTAGGCTCAAGGACCAATATTTCTTCCTTTGTAGCGTTATCAAGGAAGGAGGCCGACCCTCCAGTGTGCTCCTGTCGGAGTGGCTTTAGACCGTTTTTCCCGAAGAAATCAAAGACGGCGTTCAGCATCTGCTCCGGTTGCTGCCATTGCCATCGCCTGATCAACCTATGACACCTTGCGATATTGGCACGAACGTAGTCATTTAGCGAGTTGCCGTGCTTTTTAAAAGTGCTTGGATACAACTCGAGAATACGTCTCAACATGGCACTGATGCAATCCCAGTTATCGCCTTGGAAACATTCCTTTCGATTTTTGACCGGAATCCCGAATAGGCCAACTTCGATGAATGGGACCAAAGTAAAAAGTGAAGCCCAGGCAGATTCGAACGCGTGAATATGAGAAGCGTTCGTTATGGTTGTTAACAGCTCTCGACTAACCAAGTCCCAGAAGCCAAAGTCGGGCGTTTGCATTTTCTCCAAACCATGCATACAAACCACCACACTTTCTACTAGCACGTCGTCATCCTGAATGCCATTCTGCCTTGTTACATGCTGCTTATTCGTCTCGAGAAAGTTGCTAATTTCAGGGATACCCTTTGAGACTACATGACTGACAATAAACTTGGCTATGCTGTGGATTAATGCTTCGAGGTCGGTCTGCGTGCATCGATCAACAACGGCATTCTTCGCAATTTGGTAGGTTTGAATCCCGAATACGAGTAGATAATTCGTAGCTCGGATATAACTGCGCTCAAAATCTAACGTGGACACGGCACGGATGTGGTCGAAAACAAGACAAAGTATTTGATGTATCTTGACCACAAAACCCTGACGATCAAATGGATCCGAAAAGCTGAGATGGGTGGAAACATAATTTAGAAAAGACCTCAGAAAGCGAGCGAGATGGTTTAGAGGCTTTTGTCCTATAGTTTCGTGAGTTTCGTTGAGATACATGTCTCTGATGATGCTGTATAAAGTTGAACTTGTCTCATCGTTCCAAGGCCCACATTTTACAACTGTGTCGCCGTGCATAATTGTGCAGTATCCAAAATGTTTATCCAAATCTCTGCTATCTAGCTGTCCAACAGATAGAGCGCGCTGTAAATCTTCCGATCCAATCAGAGTGGAGGAGTGGAAGTAGGTGTCAGACTGAAGAGAAGTTATATCGAAAGTTGTCGGGTAACGAGTGCCATGTGGACCGAGACCTTGGAGAACAGATATACCCTCGTCTGAGCAATTCTCTTCAAACCCATTATTAATAGTATGATTCACTATTTCCTGGACTGCCGGCTCGCTTGGTTGACGGTACTCGCGAGTATTGATATCAAGTCTTTGAGCCTTCATCTTTTTCTGAAAGAGACGTCGTCTAGGAGGGAGTGCAGCCTTTGTCACATCTTCAGGGAAATGCATTTCAGTATCTGTTGCGGTTGGGGGAACAAGCGGCACAGGATCATCCTCTGCAAGAAACCGAGCCAGCTGGTGATTCAGAAAGAGTTGGTTGGTGGACTTTGGAGTTTGAGCGTGGTGTTCAGCACGTCGCAAGCCCTTCTCAAATGCAATCTTCCTATGTCCACGACCAAAGTCGTTCTCATCACCCTCGAGTTGCGCCACCCTAAAAGAAAGAGGCGTTCTTTTACCAGAGCGCTCTAGAACTTGGTTTGGAATTGGTTGTCTCTTGTTCCCACGCGAGCTTTGAGTGGAGGTCCTTTGGAACATTTCTAGAACAGGTGTATTGCGTATGGGCCTCTTGTCGTTGAAACTTTGTGTGATGGCTTCTGAAACAGTGCTATACTCCTTGTTTGGTAATTTTTCAACTTGCGTGCGCTGGTGAACGTGCTGTTGGTTGTCGGCCTTGTTCCGTAACGCTAATCGTCTTCTCCGATGTTGCGATGTTATATTGACATTAGGGTTGAGATCACCCCGATGCCACCGTTGGAGGGTCGCGTTTGCATCTTCAGTATCACGAGCGTTGTGTAACCGGATTTGTTTAGTTTTAGGGCTTTGCCGAGCTAGATCAGGCCTTTGAAGTGCTTGTCGTCTGGCAAGTCGTAGAAACTGTGGAATGCCACCACTTTGCTTGGGGGGCGAAGGGTCCATATCGACTACACTTAGGGCAGGCAACGGCGTGCGGCGTGCCTTTTTTGGCCTGTCATGCTTTCTCCTTCCCGGTAACCCATAACCTGATTTCCTTGAAGTGCTAACTGAGGTCTTTAGTCTCTTTGCTTTGCCAGAAGCACCGTTAAGCTTAGTTTTGCTCCTTCTCTTCGTTCCTGTCCCACCCAAAGAAAATAAATGTAAACGGTCATTCTCCATGTTGTCGGAATCATCATCTCCACATCGGCTATCAAGGGATGTAGCTAGGACGGTGACATCTTCGATAGAATCTTGTATGTTTTCGATATGGTCCTGTACATAATTAAACGTATCATCATTGTATCCATCAGAAAGGATAAAAGCTTCATTCGTCGACGCAATTGAAAGCGAACCATCATGTCGACTTTCTGTGCGCTTTGTGATCCTTTGTGCAACACCGCGCTGAGGTTCAACAGGTTCTGGAGATAGTATAGCATTGCCTCGTTCCTGGTGCTGTTCCCGTGCTTGAGCTTTTTTCCGCCGCTGCTGTGCTTGTCGATCGAAACGCAGCCATGATGCAGGGAGGACGCCTTTGATTTTCTTGCCCACATGTCTAAGCTCACTTTCACTATGCTCCGCCTCACTACATGGCCCAGAGGTTGAAGATGAATCGTCACTCAATATGATTCTTGTGGGTCGACGAGCATTACGAAAAACTGAGTCGGAGTCTGGGTTCCGCAAAAGTTGAGGGTCGTCCTGAAGAATAGAAGAAGTGGACGGCGTAGGCGGGTTTTTTAGTGGTGTGGTAGCGGGAAAGTTGTGTAAACGATGAGCCGACTGATATCCATCTAAGAGAGGGCTGCTCGAACACGGAGGTGAATTTGGAGGTATAGACCAGATATCGCGATGTGGTACGTTCTTCTCGAATATGCCTGTGGATGTAGCCACACCTTGCGTGAACGGAAGATTGAGCCGCCTCCTCTTTGCCGTGTGCGGAACGTGTAGTTGAGTAGCAGCTAACCTTGGCCTTGATGGATTCGTTCCATCCCTGTGTGATTTACGCATGGCCGGAGAGGAAATAGATGTTTCAAGCTCGGGTGGGCTGCTCGCGAGTGCTTCGTTTGGATGGTAATCCTTCTCTTGTGTCTCAGCTTCATGGTAACCCGTCCTTCGCTCTGGTGACTTTGCTCTAGGCACCGGCTTGAGGCCTCTACTCTGGACTTCTCTCCGATACATTTCACCTTCTAAAGCGTAAGGGTGTAGCTGAATAGGCTTGCGCTGACGAAACGCGCGAGTTGATTGCTCCTGCTCCACAATTTTCCTTTGTAATGTAGTTGAGGATTGTATAACAACCTGTACTGCAGTTTTACGATGAGGTTGAGGCATAACGTAACCTGTCTCTGGTGACTCCAGGTCCGTAGGTGGATCTGAGAGTGCATCATCATCAGAAGTATTGGATAGTAATTCTATGCCGAAGGCGCCCAAAATATTCGAAGCGTCACCTAATTTCTCGGTAATCGGTGGTTCGAGAAGGTTAGGTACCTGCGAGGAATCGTGGGAGGACGGCGCAAGGGTTGTATTTTTGCCGTGCTGTTGGATCTCTGGTGGTGAAGAACTGGCCGTCGAATGTGGCAAACCTAACAGCTGTGAGGATAGATATTCCTTATTCTTCTTAGATCGAGGCTCTGGCGAGTTTTGAAGTGGATCGGGGCTTTCCACCGACTCTCGTCCACAATGGTACGTAGTGACCGGTGTAAATGACGAGGTTGTAGGGTGTCTCGGGGAAGACTGGTTCGATATTGTGCTTGTGGTACCTCCAAATCCTTTCTTTCCTTTTCCCTCGTCAAAACTCAGCTTATCCAGTAGCCTCTCTTGCTCTTCTTTGTAACTGGTATCATTGTCGACGCGCTCGACGCGTCCTCCTAGGGCGACATTTCGCTTTGAATTTTGACTCGAGATTTGAGATTCCTCCTCTTCCTCATCCGAGTCCTGGACAAATCCTTTCTGTCTCCATTTGAACATTTGGGCGTGTCTACATATCGGTGTACGATTCAATGCTAGTTGGGTGAGACCGCTGGCTGGGCGCATTGCATTTTGGTAGAACGCGTCAACCCGTGCAGCTACTAGCGCGAATGTGGGAACAGAAGTGGATCGGTAAATATTCGGCCTGTCCACTTCGTCATCAGTTCCCCGACAACCTCGTGCAATTATCTACCCAAAGTCAAGACAAAATGTCGGGTCGGATATTACCAGTTGCGCTTGCCACAATCGTGAGTATTTCGATTGGTATAGCTACTTTTGATCAAGAGTTCAAGGAGCAAAGACGGAAGAGGCTTGAGGAAGAGTACAACCGGTACGCAGTGCACTGCAAGGATTTTTGTCCTCAGCATTCACTTACCATCTCCCTAGTGAGGTTGCAGCTGCATCCCATTTAGCCAATCAAAGTCTCACAACCATGGAAACGAACAATATCCCACCTCTATCACCCGAGCAATTATATTTTCCACAAATGAGAAGGGAACAAGACACTCCAGCCTCTGCGACATCAAGCGCATCCTCGTGGTCATCGATGCTTGGGCTTTGGGCATGGAAGAAGGATAATAAGAAGGAGTCTTCTATTGCACAAAAACCGGTGTCAGCGCAAAAAGAAGTCGACGAAGCATCGGGCAAGCCTTGGACATAGCCCATCCTTATAGATTGAGTCTTCTCTCTAGATCTCCCCATCGCCCCTGCCTTAGCGAATCTAGGCGCTTCAGCTCATCAAGCCACTCTCTCATGGACTTCATGGTCACCGTGCCATTTCCAGCATCCACCTCCAAACATGCTTCCGCAAGGCCCAGTAGCCCCTCGTATATCCACTTGCAGTCCGCTTCGTCCTCTAGTATGTCTTTGATATACTCCATCTCATGCTCATAATACTTCTGCCGCTCGCCGTTGGTCAGATCATGGACAATAAGTTGATGTGGTGGACAAGTTGGTGACAAGGTTGACATTAAATACTGATGGTAGAACCAGATAGACTGGTCAAATGGATCAGTGTTAATGGCTTCGCATATCAGGAACAGTTCTGTGTGAAGGAAGGTGCGGCGTGTTTTGGCATCGGCGTTGCGCTCGTTGAGAATCAGAGGGATAAGTTGGCTTCGGTTATGCCAAGCAGAGAAATTGGAAAGGTTACTTTTGATCAGCTTAGTTGTGTAGTCGAATTCCGGCTCAGCGAGACTCGTGAACTTGTCATTAGTAGCGATTGGGGTCAAGCGATCGATTTGCGATACTACCAGGCGTCTGTAACTCCAAGCATGGAAATTCCGACTATCAGCATGTAGCAACTTGTTGACTAGTTGTAGCTCGCCTGTCCAAAGTGTATGTGCTGTCTCTGCACCCATTATGGATTCTGTGCGGCGCAAAAGCCAGTCCCGGTGGTTCCATATCCAGTAGCACTTCGGAAACTTTCTAAGCAAGGTGAAAGTAAGCTCCAAATCGCCTTGAAAGATCTCAGCAGGTAACCGTTCTGGAGGTTGTGTAGAAAGTAGGGTGTTGAGAACTCGTCTCCGGTGATTCCATATGGTGTAGTACTCGGGGTTCTCGTTCAGTAACTTCGTGACATGGCCAAGGAGTTCTAAAGTGTAAGTTTTTTCGGCGATCTGTTGATACATGTAGTCAGCCATCCGTCAAGACCACAGACAAAAAAAATGTACCTTTGTATTTACTAAATTTACTAGATCCTTGTACTCATCGATCTGCTGGAGCTCTTTCTGCCGTGCCTCCTCCGAGCGTACCACGGGACCCGAACCACGTGATATGCCGTGCTATACAATATCAACATGCTAGTCCTCAAATTTCTGCGCCTCCACTGACTTACGCTTGCCATGAATGTGCGACGAAACTTGTGTCGAGGCTCGTTACTCCCTCGGGTCGCACCTCTCGGGGAAACATTACCCCACTACGCGTCGCGTGCCTTCTTCTACGTCAACGCTCACGGAAGGTTGTTGTCAACACCCGTCCCCCCCAAATATTTACACCGAAGAACCCTAAAAAGCACCATACCTTCATTGTTATACTAACTGGACAGCAACAATATCCACAGCAGGCATCTCGCTCCACCCAACTCGCCACCCTTGGGCAGTTGGTTGTTACGCTTTGACGTCTGCTGAAACTCACAGCAGCTTGTTATTGACCTCAGAGCTATTCACTATGAGCAGTAATGACTATGAGCCTTCCTCGTATCTCTTTGGTTATACTACGCCACCTCTGTCACCCACCAAGACCATAAGTACCGAAGGCTGCTTTTCACCCCGGACACCAGGGTCGCCCCGCAAAACTCGCAACTGTCTGTTTACTCGAGTAAGAGATGATGATCTAGGCTCTCCAACTTTCACGTCTCCAGCTTCTCCTACCAAGTCAAAACCCGTTCTTCTCCTTGCCGCCCTTGCTATTCCAGAGATACTTCATGCTACCAGCAAACTTGATGCACTACAGTCTGACGATAACTCCCATCCAAAACAGGATGCACCTATACATACTGATCAATCATCTTCACCTTTCCCCCAGGGCCTCTCTCGCTTCCATTCTTCTCCAGCTCTGAATCCGAACGAGGATCCTCGTGAAGACTGGAGCCATCCTCTTGCAGATAATCTTACTCCAAAAAGGCTATCGCCAAAATTGCAGAAAAGTTTCCGTAGGTGGTCTTCAGACAGTCTGCTTGTAGTGTCGAATCGTAGACTTTGCAATACATCATCTTGTTCAGCAACGGTCCCCACAGACAACTATGGCATAATACCACCCTGCTCAGTTATTACCAGCTCCGCAGAGGATCGTCATTCTGCGGCCAAACTCAGCCGAATCCCTCTTCGTCAACTTAGCTCCCCCTTGAGGCAAAGTCAGTGGGTGATGCGTGGCGGCTTCTTGCAATCACCACGCAGGAGTCAGTTCTGCAGAGCAGATCGATATATCGCTCGTCGCCGCCCACACGCTATCACACGAGAAAGTTTTGAGTTAAACAAGCCAACTAAATGCCTAGAAATAGATCGGATCGGCATCGGTAGCAGCTCAAATAGGGATCCTTTTGGCCGCGCACTACACAGAAGTGGACGCTTCAATGAGGAGCTCCATGGTCTGAGGGAGGCACATTCTACAATCGCAAGAAGAGCCGGCGCACAGCGAAGGAATGCCAACCTATCTCACAGACGCAACTCTTTCACGTTTGGCACTCGTCAGATCAGCGCTGGTGCTGTTTGGACCGTTGGAGGTTCCTCAGCTGTCAGCGGCACTGTAATTGGAGTACCTACTGGTAGAGGTGGGATGCTAGGAAGTGGGACGAATGCACCGCTCTACACCTCGTCCTTCCTGAATCGTGCGGACCCCGAAGCTGAGCTTGAAGCGTATGAATGTCGCCTAGCACTGGCACTTGACGTTGATCAGTCTAATCGAATCTTGCAATATTCAGCAACGGCTTGTACCCCTCAGAGTGCAACATGCCGTAGCACGGCTCCATACCCAAAACATACTTGGCGTGATGGAGCTTGGATTAAGGATGGTGTCATTTTACGTTTGTTTCCTAGTGTACCAATGTTCATTTAAGACTCACGCTAACTACCTATCCCAAACAGCTCGGCGATGGCAACCAAAGCTACGAAGACCCGTGCCGATCCTGCCATTTAGATATGTTTCCATGTTCTGGTAGCGAGGTGATGCTAATAGCCCCTTACAGTGTTGGATGCCCCTCAACTACGCGACGACTACTACTGCACACTACTTGCCTACTCCTATACTGCAAAATGTCTTGCGGTTGGACTAGGAAACTTTGTGCATCTTTGGTCCGAACGATCCGGCGTCGAGACACCGGATTCGCTCAATACCGTCCTCTCGTCTGCGCTGGATGTGCAGCATGTCACATCTTTAGACTTCTCATCAGAACAAGGCGCCCAGGCTATCCTGGCTGTTGGAAGAGCGGATGGCCGGATATCTCTTTGGAGCCCGTTCGACTCTGAACCTCGTTTCGATGCTACGCAGCCCAAGCCAGTGTCTTGCGTCTCTTGGAGGCCAACCATTGTCCATCGCCCCTCACTCCGTGACAGAGCTATGAATGTGGACACGGAGGAGTTACTTGTTGGGGATGAAATAGGACACATCTACTTCTACAGCGTTGAGTGGCCATCAGCGTCACAAAGTGCGCTTTTTGATTGGCATGGTGCGATGACCCTACTCGCTCGAATGGTAGTTCATACCCAGCAGATTTGTGGACTATGCTGGGCCTCAGACGGTGAGCTATTCGCAAGTGGTAGCAATGACAACAGCTGTTTCTTATTTGAAGCAACCAAAGTCCTTGGACCAAACAATATCAGCAGAGGTGCGTTGTCGACCCCAACAGTCCGTGAAGGACCAAATGGTGAATCTATATACACCATGGCCAATCCTTCCGGCCCTGTCCTACACATATCACACACTGCAGCAAAACACAAGTGGACCCTCAACGCCGCAGTAAAGGCAATGGCTTTCTGTCCGTGGCAACGCGGTCTACTCGCCATTGGAGGCGGCTCAAATGACCGATGCATTCACTTCTATCACACGCGGTCTGGCACCTGCCTCGCAACCATCGATTGCGCAGCCCAAGTCACAAGCCTTGTCTGGTCACAGACACGCCGCGAAATTGCAGCCACATTTGGTTTCGCACAGCCCGAGCATCCATACCGTGTTGCTGTCTTTGCGTGGCCTAGCTGCGAGCAAATCGTTGCTGTGCCGTGGTGGGACGAGAACAGAGCACTGTGTGCAATTGCTTATCCTGGTGGTCCAACAGGTAGTCCACGACCTAACGAGGATGAAGACAGTAGAAGCGGGGGTGATAATGACGGGTGGTCGAGGCCAGGTGTGGAAGAGGGCTGCATCGTTGTTGCAGCTAGTGATATGGCGATCCGGTTCCATGAAATATGGAGTGATAAGCGGGGCAGTACACGTGGGGGAGGCTTGTTAGGCAGTACAGCTGCTGGGCTCCTGGGAGGTAGTGATATTCTAGAAGGATTGCATGGCATCACCAGGCAAGGCGCGGTGATCAGGTAAGTGTCTTTCGGATAGAGTGTGTAGGATTGATAAACGTATACAGTTAGTGCATCACTACGATTATCGAAAACTGTTTGTAAAGAAACGGTAGGGTTAGAGGGTCAACGTATGCCATATATATGGTTTGTGATATCTTATGCTTGAATGGTCTTGACGATGATGCACGTATATTCGATTGAGTCTTATCGGGTCCGACAATGAAAATCTGTCAAGTCAAGGACATTGTCAAAGGGTAAAGGTCGTAGAATGATGTAATTGCTTTATTGCAGAGACAACTGCCCCATGCAGTCAGTGGTATGAAGCGCCTAGAATACCGAGGTTTTCATTCAGAAACAGGAGCCCACACTGTTTTTTCGTGCCGACACCAAAATAATCATTCCACGACCTAATCATACCTTCGTGGCTTTAACTTAATGCCTCATGGAAGACGCCCTCCTCTTCCTGGCCTCATCGTGAGCAGCCTTGGCCTGTCCAATGCGCTTCTGGAGGATCTGAGCGTACTCGTTCTACCAAACAGTCAGTGTCCACTTAAAAGTGTATGGGGATTTTTGTAAACATACGGCTGCATCCTTGGAAGCCTCCGCACGGCGGCGCTTGAGTGCGACCCTGTGGCGCTTGTGCTGGAGACGCTGAGGAGTAACCAGACGCTGGATCTTAGGGGCCTTGGTGTAGGGCTTTGCGCCCTCCTTCTTGGGCTGAACTTCACGGCGGATAACGAACTTGCGAACCTGTACATTATGTCGTCAGACTCAACCCTTTGCAAAAAGGATTGGCGAAGAAGCTATGAGAAAACTCACATCATCTTCCTTGCTGAGACCGAAGAAGCGTCGGACCTTGGTCGCACGCTTGGGGCCGAGACGCTTGGGGTGGATAATATCGGTCAGACCGGGAATTTCAGCGTCGCCCTTCTTGACGATGCTCACAGCAAGGACAGAGAGATCCATGCCGACGATGCAGCCACGGACAGACTTCCTCTTACGCTCACCAGTACGACGAGGGCGGTAGCAGGAGTGACCGTCACCGAGAAGGAGGCGGACACGGGTAGGGTGCATAACACCCTGCTTCATTGGGAAACCCTGCTTGTCGTTGCCTCCGGTGATTCTGAGGATGTAGCCCTTGAACTCGTCGCCGACGCTGTCGCCAGGAACCTCGTGTCCCATGCGGCGCTCCATGAAGACGCGGAGCTTGCGCTCATCTTCGATATCGATCAGCTTTTGGGTGCCATTGTTGGGGTAGGAAACGTTGAGCTTCATCTTGACGGCGGCGTCGAGATGACGATGTGTTGCTGCAACGTTAGTAGATTGTCGAGGTGTTGATCGAGAATCGAGAATTGCAAGTGTTGATTTCGTTAGCGCTCTCGCTTGTTTGTGCGCTAGGGTACCGTGCTTGGCAAGTCACGTGCTAGCGCGATCTCCATGAGTACTCAGATGCTTCCAATATGCTATTTGTGCAGATAGAACCTTGTTACTGTGCAATGATTTGATTCATTCTAGTCTTTATGAGAAAAAAAAAGAGTAATCTCCAAGATAAACCTGTTTATCAGACATCACCACACATAAACCTTGTTCCAATTCCCGAAATAGGAAACTTGCCACTAACACCGTTCCATGCCTTGCCTTGCATTTTGTATTATGAAGCTTTTAATAATATCAATATCAATAAAGAAGGATGATGCGAAACAAAGAACTTATGCTCAGTCTAATTCATAAATTCGACTGGGGGTCTTGAGGTGCTGACAGTCTTGCCCTGCGCCTTCTGTGCCTGGATTGGTCCTTCTATGCCCTCCATGGCGTCAGAGGGCGTCAAGACTCCTGGAGATACAGTGGTATCCTCAACTGCAATAGCCGGTAAATTTGGTGAATCCCCGTGATCCTCAGGATGATACACGATGGTGGAGCTACCTGCTCGTCTCCTGTTGACTGAGCTGACCTCAAAGTCAATAGGCAAAATACCTTCGTCATTGTTATGTGCGTGAAGGCGAGCCAGCGCCGCCGCCAGATCTTCTGCGTGCACAAGCTTGTTTGGCGCATCTTCATCCTTCATCTCCCAGCCCATTGGGGGAGAGGGCGGTGGCGAGATGAAAAATAGCTTGTCCGATTTTGGTAACGGTAGATGCTGATCTGATGGGTTTAGGGGTGTATTCATGCCAAAGTAGACACGTATCCGGCAACCCATGAGTTGTTCCCCATCAAGTGTTTGTCGAATTTGTATCGCAGACTCGATATCAAAGAAAGAGACTACTATTCTACGGAACGACTTGAGAGGCGCCCATGTGTGAATCTTGACATGCTGATTTATCGTCTCGCGAATTTCAGTGAGAGTCGTGATGTGGAAGATTTCGGGTGCGAGTAGATTCTATAGACGCTATTAGCTTCAACCCGTGGTTTGTTGAGAAACATACATACTGTAATTATGAGGGTGTTGGAGGGTGGCGACGGCTCTACCAGTGGTGGCAAGTCTGAGAGATTGATAGAGAGTGGAGATTTGCTCCGCGATGACGTTCGGGAGTGTTGTGGTGAAGGTACCGTTGCCCGCATATTTGTGGTTGCCTGTGGTGATATGTGCGCGCAGCTGGATGAAGTACTGGAGTTTGTCTGTGTAAGTGGTTGATGTTAGTCGAAAGTGAAGAGACAGTTCAAGTCTTATATCAAACGTCGCGTAGGTACGGCATTGCAGCGCTCAAACTTCCGTAACCAGCAAGTTCTTGGGGCAGTGCAAGGGCGCCAAGTCCAGATCTTCCCAGTGACCAACCATGTGAAATTCCATAGCACTGCCCTCCATCAACAACTCAACGCACAGTGCACTCAAAGGATTCAATTATTTGACTCGGAGCTCGGCGGATGGCGTACACTGTTTGGATTCATTGACGTGCTCAGATCCGCAGCAAAAAGGAGGTAGTTGTGTGCGCCTTGCTGACAAAGGGCGAATGTTGTAACTCAGCCTCAATGGCTGCATTCCAATTCACCGGGACCTTCCATGACACCATTGCTCCGAGCAGTGCTCGCAATTATCGGTACTACTATTCGGCATAAAGGTTAGATACTGACCTACACCAACCACTTGGCTGCAGTTTTGCCCGTCTCGGCACATCGTCAGTCGCCTCTCGTTGTCTCCCTCCTTTTTGGTCTCGGGATACGGCGAACACTGTAGGTCAAGGGAACACATTTCTGAGCATTGTCAGCACGCCATGAATTAGCCGAGGCAGAGTTACCCATATTTTAGATTCTATAGTCGCGTCTTTCCAGATTTGACCTTCGTATTTAGTGCCAATATCACTGGATGTAGTCAGTCTGCCTGTCGTGCACGTTCACTCTGACTAAGATGTCTAAAGTACATCGAAAGCTTGGTGCCCTTGCTAGAACTTGCTGCACAATGTTCACATAACGTGTGCTATACGCAAAGCTGAACAAGGCTGCACAGTAAGAAATGTATGTTCTGGCTCGTAATGATATCATGGATCACTCTAGTAGACAATGGTATTTTTTGACTATCCATATTAATCATTCCTTGCTTCGTGCGACATGTAGACTCTGGATGAAGCGAAGTATGTAGTAAGATTGAGAAGAGTTGCAAGGCTTCCCCAGATGAACTATTCTATTTTCGTCTTAGCTTACTTATTGATTCTAAGAAGCTCTCTCACCTCAAAGAAGTTGAGGTATTGTTTGCCCCACCCAGGCAACCCTACCTACCCCAACACGTCGCTCTCAATTTTCCAAATCGATCGTCTTACTATCTAAGCCCTTGTATCCAAAGCACATCAACTCAGCCTGCACGTCTACGGCACCAGGACGCGATGGACTACGATCCAGAAGGCGGCGCAATCAACGTGCGCTTCCTCCAGGTACACCGCCTGCTTTGTTAGCAACGCACACCTTAACATTCAGTCACTAACATAACCATGTATAGGCCGACAGCCAGCGCGCCAACTTTATCGTCCAAAATTTCAATCTTGAGACAGCAAACTCACTTCGACGGGTGATGTTAGCAGAGATTCCCACTATAGCCATCGATGTTGTAGAAGTCCTCGATAACACGTCCGTACTCGCCGACGAGTTTGTATGCCATCGCCTCGGTCTGATTCCGCTTTCATCAAGAGGCGTAGAGGACTTGCTCTATTCGCGTGACTGCGACTGCGAAGGATATTGTGACCAATGCTCCGTGGTGCTCACCCTCAACGCGAAATGTACAGGCAGTGAAATCATGAAGGTCTATGCGCGAGATCTAGTCATCGAGAGCAACAGGCCGAATGACGAAGTAGGCCGACCGGTGATCACGGACACGGACGGCACAGGCAGTTGTATTGTAAAGTTACGGAAGGGGCAGGCAATACAGATGCGATGCATCGCAAAAAAGGGCATTGCGAAGGAGCATGCGAAATGGGCGCCTTCAGCTGCGATAGGGTTCGAGTACGATCCTGCAAACAAGCTCCATCATCTAGATTATTGGTTTGAGGAAGACGCGGAGAAGGAGTGGTATGTGTTTGCACCAATTTCCATCGCATATAAGTTTGGCTAACAACACGATTACAGGCCCAAGGACGAGGAGCGTATCAATCTAGACGGAGGCCCCGCCAATCCCGATGAGCCTTTCAACTACGATGCAGTCCCAACCCGCTTCTTCTATGACGTTGAAACATGCGGCGGTCTTGATCCTGATCAAATTGTCACCCAAGGCATTCAGACGCTGCAAGAAAAGCTCGCTAGCATTATTCACGAGCTGCAAGGTGGTGGCGGCGCAGATGGCATGGATTTAGGCGGTGCACAGAGCCCGACGATGAATGGAGCAGGGTACGGCGGTGGCGATGCTGGCTACACAACGCCTGGGTACGGCGGCGCAAGTCAGTGGGGGGGCGCGGGTGGTGCAGCCCAAGGCGGAGCTACGCCCTACGGCGCTACACCGTACGGACAGAGTTGGTAAACGTTGTATTGGCTTGGAGCATACTCGCGGAGAAAGACATTGTAGAACATTGCATGGGTTGGCGTTGAAAAGGTACATCGTCAAAACTCAAAGCCACTGGCGAAAAAGCAAGCAAATAGCTTGTAAAGTTGAGGAAATCATCATGTGGTTGTTTCCCTAGCAGACATGGGAGCAACGCAAAGCAAATCGAAAAGCTTTTAGATAGCTTCATGCTAGTGCCTCTTCTATCTATCTCTCTTATCCTATGTGAAGCCGTTTCGTCATAACCAATATTATAATATACAGCAGCAACTTTTTTTCCATGATGCATGAGGGGGGAATCTATGTACAAGGGACTCGCAAAATCCAAGTGTAACCATGTACACAAAAAAACGCCTTGGCTGAATGGTTTTCATTCCAAGCCCAGTTTACTCGTACAAATGCGATTGAAATGGCAGTGAAAAGATAGGGTCTATGCATTCTTCACTACGCCGACCTTGGCAGGTCTCAGCACCCGTCCATTCAGCATAAAGCCCTTCTGCTGCGTGTGAAAGCAGATACCGTCTTCCTTGTCAGGCTGCGGTGCCTGGAAAACAGCTTCATGCACATTTGGATTGAACTTCTCGGCGGTCTCGCTGGGGTCGAAACGTTCGAGGCCATGCTTCTTCAGCGTGCTGATCAAGATGGTGTCCGTCATCTTGATGCCGTCGTGTAGGGCAATAAGATCAGAGTTTCCATCTGGCTTAAGCTTGTCTGCAGGAACGGTGCCAAGGGCGCGATCGAGGTTGTCTACGGATTCGACGAGGTCGCGGGCGAAGCGTTGGATGGCAAAATCTTTTGCTCCTTGAATTTCACGCTTTGTGCGCTCTTGGAGATTGCGGAAGTCGGCTACTGAGCGTAGGTATTTGTCCTGGTTTCATGGGTTAATTTTGTGTCTTCGTTTCTGTGATGGAGGGGTGTCGAATTGACATACCTTTAGCTCAACAATTTCCTTGTCCTTCTTCTCTACGTCCACTTTCAATTTTGCCGCCTCATCATTTGGCGCTTCTTCCTTCTTCTCGGCTGCTTCGCCTTCTTTAGCTGCTGGGGCGTCTGAATACCATCGAATGGCAGGTAATCTCGATACTCGCGTGCTCGAGAGCGGTTGTCTGAGGGGCGCAAAGGCGGTTGTGCGGCGGGAAGCTTGCCTTGAGGCACCGAAGATTGTTCGCTGCAGCATTGTGTATTATGTATTAGAATCTGGGTGCGTGAATCGGGAAGGCTAGAGGCGGGGATATTTTGGTGTGCGTAGTAACTAACGATTGTGAGCGATGATGTAGGCAGAAGCTTCCTGAAAATTTCGGAGCTGTCGTTGGAGGCAGGGATCCTTGTTCTTGCCTCGGTATTCGTTCCAACCACCACATATCATCGGATCGTATTTCCCAACTGCAATTAGTAAAAAAAATCCTCAAACCTAGTCCTATGATGCACGATGCGCCCTACACTATCTTCCTTTTTAGTCAATCGCTTGCTCTTTTTGCGTTCCATGTACAGTACCGTCGCGCGGTCGACACCAATCCAGAAGCCCATTGAAGCCTCATACTACCGTGGGGGTACTTCAAGAGCTGTCATAATCCAACCGCGACATCTCCCTAGAGATCGTGCAAAATGGTCTAAAATATTCAGTCAGATAATGGGAAGCGGTGATCCCTATGGACGTCAACTCGATGGTATGGGTGCCGGCATTTCGAGTCTCAGCAAAATATGCCTTGTTGAACCGTATAGGAAACACAAAGCAGGCTCTAACAAGTCGGCGAAGGATAGAGATGATCATCTTGTGGACATTGACTACACATTTGTTGGCCTAGGAATTGAAATGAACGAAGTCGATGTCGCTGGTAATTGTGGAAATATGAGCTCAGCAATCGGTCCATATGCCTACAATGCTGGTATGTTGACAAGGCAAATATATGCCCAGGGAGATGGCATTGTTACGGTCAAAATACGGAACACGAATACTGGAAAGATAATTGACTTGACCTTCGAAGTTGTGAGTGGGCAAGCTGCTGTTGTGGGAAATTACAGCATTGATGGTGTTGCTGGGTCTGGTTCACAGATCAAGTTGGATTTCAAGCATCCATATGGGAGCAAGACGGGTAAACTACTCCCAACTGGTAGGAAAGTGGATAATATCGCTGGCTACGAAGTGTCGTGTGTTGACGGTGCCAATCCAGCAGTGTTCATCCGCGCTGCCGATGTCGGTGTAGATGAAACGATCCTGCCCAATGACTTCAACAAATTGTCTGATAAACTCAGAATTCTCGAGCATATTCGCAAAGAAGCAGCAGTAGCTATGGGCATCGCATCGAGTGAAGATACCGTACCGCGTACAATACCAAAAATTGGACTTGTGTCCAAATCTTCGACGCATGTCATCCTTTCTGGTCAGACACTCCAAGCTGAGCAGACAGACCTCGTTGTTCGCTTTCTTTCAGATATGCAGCCCCACCGTGCTATCCCGCTTACAGCAGCCCTTACAACGGCGGTTGCTGCTCGAGTTCCGGGAACCATAGTCGAAAAAATGCTGGCCTCTAACCCAGTCATGAAGGATGCCATCACAATTGGACATGCAAGCGGGCGGATTCAAGTGGATGCTCATATGGATGAAAACGATTCCCTAGTTCCTATAAGCGCCACAGTTTACCGGACTTCAAAGAGATTATTCGAGGGGACCGTATTTTGGACAGACCAGGAAGCCGATGAGACGGGGTCTTCTAATAGCCATGATGAAGGCGAGCACTCACTTGGGATAGCCTTTGTACTTGAGCAAAGAGGGCAAAGCGCAAAGCATTTATTCAGCGATTAAATTGTTTAATAGGGTATCAACATCAGCACGTATGAAACAAACCCAGATGTTCAATGAACCAGAAAAGGTAACACAATCTTCATCAAAATATATCCACAAATTAGACAACGACTAATAACCTTTTTACTTCAACATGAAAACTCGAGACTCTGACAGTATCTCTGGGCTACCAAACTTTGATAACACTATCTAATATATACACCCACTCCTTAATCTTCATGCCTAATCCACATACCCAAATATGCTAGCGATGTCTGCCTTAAACATGATTCGTCGTGACAAGCTTCTCAGCGCAACGCCAGTCAACTACCCAGCAGACTGAGAGTTTCTGGCTAGATTTCCCCCCCTTCCTCTGAGGAGGAGCCCAGTTCTTTTGTTACTAGTACGATGATTTGAGGGCGCGAGCTCGGGAGTACGTGTGCGCACATATCTGGCAAGCATGTGGTATACTTTCTTTGATGGTGTTAGGGAGAGGCTAAGCAGGTGAGGTTGTAAATCGAGAGTTTTGTGGAGCATATCTTTACTTGTGCTTCATCTTTACCCAGCATCTATCTGCATGTATGTGCCTTGGGTTGACATTGAGATGCATCATGCAGCCACTGATTTCTCAACGATGGACACAGTTACACCAGCGTCCATTAGTGTCAAATCCTAGTCATTTGATAGTCGTCCTGTACAACTACACAAGAGGAGGTAACGTTGTGACGCAGCAAGACTTTTTGCAAGGTATCAAAACAAAAATTGGCCGCGCGCAGTTGAGGGTCATACATACCAACCACACCCGATACTGAACATCGGCCTCACTGTCTCAGCGCACAATCCTCCATGTCTGGATGTCTGGATGTCTGGATGTACTCAGACGTGCTTCTTGCTATACTCGCTACCAACACGAAACATCTGCATACCAACAATCCCACGCCCCAACCATTCAATAGTCACAATGCAGTCCCCGATAGCCTGCGGCACAAATCCACCCACATGGAACTGTAGTACAAACTCCGGACACCGAAGCCACTCTCTCGGATCCATCACCAACTCAGTCAGATAACCAACCAACCAACCAACCAACCCACTTATGTAGGGCGCAAGAGATATACGCCGTTTACGTCGCACAAACTACCCCTTGATCCTGATCCTGATATCCACTTTCCGACCCATGCTCCTGCACGCTTCTACCACATGTTGCATCCACCACCTCCCTGCGCTACAACACAACACAACACAACACATGGGAAAAACATTGCCATTGTTAGAAGCATTCCACGAAAGCGGTTTCATCGCGTTTCGAGCCCCGTCTGTTGCGTTCCGTCCCGGCGTGCCCGTTGGTGTAACCCGAGCATGCGGCTCACGTCAGATTCTTAACTTGTCTTGCATGGAGGCTGCGTTGTGGGCAGGGGGGGACAACAATGTATAGCTGACATGGGGGTATGGCAAGGGAGTAGGCCAAGGTGTTGGCTGACGTAATTTGATAGTGAGGCTGCAGTGAGATGTGTGCATGGATGGCAGGAGAAGGTATTGAAAACATGGATTAGAGGTGTTTTTACAAGATGTGGCAGGCAATGAAGCATGGGGGAAAGATGTGATGGTGGTATTATCATTGATGGTGATGATTAGGTAGCCACGTAGTCAGATATGTTAGGCCTTTGAAGGCAGTGTTCTCTATGGAGGCGATGGGAAAGATTGTGACTTGTGTGATTATCCTGGTCAAGAAAATCTACAGTTGTGAACAATACAATTTTACCGGGTGGAAAGTACAGGAGAGCACCATCTGCTCACATTCATTTGAATCCATATAGCGGTGATTGTAATAGTCCCCAAGATATATTCATGGAGACCAAGAATCAGAAACATCGGGAAAAAATATATGAATACTTTTAACTAGCACTACCATGCCTCTCGCTCGCCCTATCTATCGAACCTAACAACACACTAATTCCCTAGTCTGACAACACATAATAAATACATGAGAAAACCGCAAAAGCGAACCCGTATAACAACATTATCCCAACGCTTTACAAAATATGACAAGAAGCCACAACCAAAAAAGCTATCTTCCCAGTAAAACCTTCACCAAAAACACCCAATCCAATAATCCCTCCTCCTCCTCCTCCTCCTCCCCAATCCAGCACTCCCTCCCTCTCCTCCATCGCCAAACATTCTCCAAGGCCCCATCCACCTCACCGGACACGCGCTCCACGTGCGACATACCTATCCATAAAATTGCCGACTGGGTTTCGGTATCTAGATCTACTCCCATGCAACGCCAAAAGTGGCGCAAGAGGGAAAAAAAAGTTGGGCGATACGAAGAAACCTTAGCCATCTGTCGTGTGTGCTTGCTTGCATGGGCCCGAAGGTGCGCCGAAACTCTGGAAAACTTGCGCGGGTGATGTTCCTTGAGTTTTTGTTGGATGAGCGCGCTAGAGGGAGGCTGTTGGTGTCGGTTTTGGGGGGCTAAGTGGGTTAGTCTCGGAGGATGGGGGGGGGGAGGGTGATGGATATATCGGATGTGATGAATGGAGGTTGTGTATGTGTGGCGTGATGGACGAATGGCGATAATCATGTGACTGATGATCGGTGTGTGTGGAAAGAAATTTGTGGGTACAATTTGATTTTCTAGGGCTAGTAGGCAAGGTTGAGCGAGACCTATTTCGTATAGGTGTTACCTGGAAGCGGACAAAGCGCGGATGCATGTGATGGATGATGTACGTGAACGGCATGACAGATCATGAGACGCGAACTAACTTCGCGAGACTACACATCGGAGCCTTGCTCACTGGTTCGGGTGCTTCAGGATAATAAATCATAAAACTTCCGTCAGCTGAATAGAAATAAGATGCATCTTCCATCGTGTCAGGGTCGTCATCCACGCTATCTGGTTGTCAAAACCGAAGAGATGTAACACTGGCCAGTGTTTTCATTGCATCGTACCATCAGTCCAGATGCCTATTTAGGTACCAGCTTCAGCTGAGACCTGTAAGTTTAGCTAAGCACATACAATTATGCCTAGCCATTCCTGCGGGTGATCTTCGCAAGCATGAGATTGGTTTCAGTAAGTAGATCATCTGAACAGGAGAATTACTCGTGAACAACCCACAGTGTGGAGCAGGAGAGGCGAACTATAGCCTTGGAACGGGTTAGTGGTGTGAAAAACGACAAGTACTGCATTGTGGAGATTTTGAAGGTGGGTGGTGAACGTTAGTTTGGGGGCCATTACTCATGCCAACACCCTCACCGCCCGTTCGCAGATCGTGGGATATCTGAACTAAAGACATATCCGACGATGGTTGCATTCGTCATTAGAAGCACTGGCCGTCCGGTGAAGGTAGAACCGACGGGGGAGCCGGGAAGGCGCGAGGGCAGTGACGGCTTGAATGCATACCGATGGTTGCGATGATATAGTTTACTGACGATCAGAATGCATCGAGTAGATAGGTGGTGCAACGCTTCACTTGGCAAGTAAAGTTTGGTGGTAGCCAGGTCAACGGAGATATAAGGTTTGCCGGAGGCGCCCTAGAGTAGGTGACTAGCAATTAGTGCATCATGCAGGTCATCGTATCAGGTGGGTCACAGTGGCTGCTGCCATTAAATGTCAAAGGAAGTTTGACAGCGGATTTCGTAACCTGCCAATACTTAGCGAAAAGTTTGAAATTCGGACCTACAACAACTAATGCAGGTGTAGGGTAACTAGGTGGTGCAGCGGGGCCTCGCTACTATGCGGAGATAATCTTTGTCATCAGCCAGAGTTTCATACCATGCGCATATCGTTGACCTTATGAATACAAAAATAACAAGAAATGCAAGAGTCAAAGACCCTATTTTAATACCTCGAGTCCCGGAACGCCGATATACAATGGATATTGAGTTCGTCTTTATGTATGTAATAAACAAAAGAGCAACATGCACAGGTTTAGTCAACGGGCGCATGCTTGAAAAGGAAGGATACACTTTCGCCGTTGTGTGTCCTCCTGCAGGCCTCGGCAAGCTGACCATGATCAGCACAAGAATGTTCTGCAATGTGGGTGACACTTACAGTTGGGCTAATATCAATCGTTTCAATTCGATCACAGAGCTGCTTCTTGTCCTCGTGGGGGACCGTGTTAGTGACGACGATCTTTTTCAGCTTGCTGCTATTCAAAGCTTCAATCGCGTTTCCGCTCAAGATGCCATGCGTTACGATGGCAAGTGCGTCTTTGGCGCCTTCCTCAATTAAAACATCAGCAGCTTTCACAAGCGTACCGCAAGTGTCAGCCATGTCGTCAACTAGAATAGCGGTCTTGCCCTTCACGTCTCCAACTAGTACCATTCTCGAAACTTCGTTTGGTCGAGTGCGTTCCTTGTGTATAAGAGCGAAACCCAAATTCAAGCCATCAGCGATGGAAGTTGCCCTATGTGTGCATTAGTTCCAAAGTTTCAGCGAGAGGGAAGGACGCGGAAGTCCATCTCCGGCGATCTATGGTCTAGTGCGTCGGTGCGCTAGTTGACAAAGGAAATGCCCGATTCAGCTTGATCGGATAACTCTAGGCGAATCGTCTCGAGGAGAAAAAGGGCTTCTCACCTTTTGGCGCCTCCCGCGTCTGGGCTCACAATCACACAGTCCTTCACATTAAGGTTTTCGCGGATCCACCGTAGGGTACTCGGCTCAGCGTAAAGATTGTCGACAGGGACATTGAAGAAACCCTGAATTTGACTAGCGTGAAGGTCCATTGTGATTACATGATTGCATCCTGCAGTTTGAAGCATATTTGCCATCAGCTTGGCGGTTATGGGGGCTCGTGATTTATCTTTCTTGTCTTGACGTGCATATGGAAAATTCGGAATCACGGCTGTTATCCGGCGTGCAGATGCTGTTTTACACGCATTGATCATGATTAGAAGCTCCATGAGAGCATCGTTGATGTCGCCTGGGGGAGTAGATTGCAGGATGAAGACTGTAGTGGGGTAAGCAATCTTTGGCTTCACATTATAATCAAACGATACGGCATACCATCTTCGTCTCTGACAGACTCGCCGATGGTAACAGAGGTTTCTTGATTCGAGTACTGTAGTACAAGAATCTTTGTGAGTTCTATTCCTAGCCTGCCTAGCATCAGTAAGGTATTTGGAACTGAGTGAGCCCATGTCCGAAATCCGAGAATTTTGGCAACCCGTATTTCGGACGCTGAGCAAGCAGATGGGGGGGTGGGGGGGGAGGGGGACGGCTTGAAATTTGGTGTACAATATACTCCGAACGGTGGCCCGTTTCTGGATGGTTGCAGGATCACAAGCCGAATAGCGAAAGTATGTGACTTACCTATCAGCCACAAGGCGGGCGAGCTCAGGATAGCTGTTCCCAGTGAGCAGCTTGATGCTGTTGGCAGCCATGGTAGTGAAAGCAACTGCAGTTGAGTCGTTGCATCCTGGAATCAGTTGCGTGCCGTCGAAAAGGTTTAACTTTTCAGGTGGACAACGGGCACGGACCTTTACGGAGAAAGGTGGCGCCGATGCAAACAGCCACACATTTTCAACATGCAGGACTGGACCTTTTCCCAAACGAATTCTGACTCTTGATGACAATCGAGATAATCAAACCATACCTATACGTATGAGTAAAACGTCTACATGTCCCTGTTTACAGCAATGTTTCCTTGCGAACATCCTTACTCGCCCCTAGCCGCATGGCCTTTAGCAATTTCCGAAACATCAGATTGCCACCATGTGCCCGTGTTATGTCTAATCTCATCCTGCCTCGATAAGAAATCCTTCCAAAATTTTAGTCTACTATCTATCCATACCCGTAACCCACGTGGCGACAAGACATCTTGGCACTAGTATGAAGTCATGTCCGAAAGTACTTGTCTACTCGCCGCACTGGCCAAGGTGCTCCGAACCTTGGCCGTGGACAGCTCAACGGTACTTACCATCTCAACGGCACTTTTTATCAACTTTTCATCTCTCGCACGCGTTTTTTCGCGACGCCACCATGTTTTCGCGATTTGGATCATACAGCGATGTTAAGCAGCGTATTAAGCTCTGTTTGGAGTCCTTGGACGGATCTAAAAGGCCTAATTTTGCTGCGTTATCGTATAAGTATAATGTGCCAGTCAACCGGTTACGGCGCAGAGCCAAAGGCTTCAACTCAAAAATCTCGCGCCCAACCGCAAATAAACGTCTCAACGACGCGCAGGAGGAGACTATAAGACAATATATTGCTCGCTGCGATCGATTGCATATGCCAGCGCTAGTACCGCAGCTGCAAAGTACTATCCAGAGTATCTTGGATGACGACGATCCGTCTGGCCAAGCTCCTCTACTCGGCCAGCACTTTATCGCGCGCTGGCTTAAGCGCAACCTGAATTGCCGTAGAGTTCGCCAGAAGCCTCAAGAGCTCGCGAGGCTTTCGAGCGCGCGGCTTGACGTCTATACGGACTATTTTACGGAGTTGAAGGAGGTTATAAATACTACCACAAACGCAAAGTTAAAGCAGCTACACGCACTGGCTGTACTGACTTTAATAAACTAGAGTTTTTCGCTGCAATAGAAGGTATTAGAGCGCAAGCTTTTAAGCCATCTATAGTCAAAAAGGCGTAGGAGTTAGCAGGTATTTGGCCGTAGAATCCACTAATTGTATACCAAAAGCTACCGCGCAGCGCTGAGAGCTCTGCGAGTGAGCTACGGCTAGAGCGCCACTAGCTATGAGATCTCTCTAAATACGATGAGTTTATAGATGGAGTTGGAGAGCTACTCGCAGAGCAGGACCGTCAAGGGTGCCTAGATATAGAGTTATTGAGTATACTCGAGTGGGCTGAGGTGCACGCTAGGTCTGCTCGCACTGCAGAGCGTGAGTTACACCAGATAACTGCAGTCCAACGAGAGCGACAACAACGCCAAAAAGCTGGCCAGAGGTAAGTTAAAGGCGATAAATAGTCTGGAGTACTTACTGCAGCTTCAGCTCGAGCTGCAGTAGACGCGCGCATTGAAAAGGATGCTGAGAAGGTCGCGCGCGCTGCAGCAAGGAAGTACAAAGCTGACCAACAACGCATTGCAGACCAGCGCCTCAGCGCGTAGCAGTAGTCTCCATATTACGACTCTGTATTATATATATACTATACTCAAACTTGACTATTTTGGAGCCTCACTTTTCACCTGCGTTGAGTAGTTATTCGAGTTGAGGCCTCTGGCTCTACGCTGTAGCTGCCCAACTCGTACGTCTACTCGCGCGATAACTCCACGAACTTGAGTAGTTTATACTCAAAACTGCTGCTCTATATATTATATATACTATACTCAAATTTACTCGTTTTAGAGCTTCAATTTACATCTGCGTTGTAGAGTTATTAACGTTGCAAGACAAATTTGTACGAAAAAGTGCCGTTGAGCTGGTAAGTACCGTTGAGCTGTCCACGGCCAAGGTGCGGAGCACCTTGGCCAGTGCGGCGAGTAAGCAAAGATTTCCGCCTCGGGTGTCAAGATGAGGTTTCATGCAGCTGCCATGTTTCGACCCAGCCGACTAATTGCTTTTGCGGGCCCGCTGCGCGGTGCGCAGTAGTTTCAACGGGACCTTTTGGCCGTTGAAACAGACCATAGCGGCAGTAATATACCATGATACCTACTAGCCCCACTTTGTGCCTCATGATGAACTTCGTCACATTGCAGCCTGCCAGAAGCAAAGGAACTCGCCCAAAGTTCCCCACTTTTTGACTATAGCTGTCGAACGGAGGTATCATGGCATCATGATTTCCCCTTCGCATTATCGTGGTTGGCACATCGCTTTCGCTGCATATTTGGCACAGTACACTTGCCGGAGTCAGTAGTTGCCTGGGTATTGGGGTGGCTGCTGGTGGACCCGCTACAATGAGATTGCTACGTTGGTCAGAGGGCTCGATGCGCCACATCACTTATTTTGGAACATGTAGTGTACTTGGCTCGGGATGTTATTCCTGATTCATGGACCCCTGTAGGTCGTATCTTCATACACGATGCGCCACAAAGCCATCCTTCTACCGCCTACTCCTTCCTCATCGGTCCTGAAAATATGAAACAACTCCTCTTTCGGCAATCATAATCGCTCACAAAAATGAAGGAAGAAAATATAATTGTACTGAAGCCATGAACTGAAACGACTTGGGTATTGGATGCAATTCGGGACAGAAAATGTAAAGTACCACCGTCGTGTGAATGAACAACCGGTTTTCAAGGCAACGAATGAGGTGGATGCTGCCACTATGAGAAAGTATAATAAGAGCGACAATACAGGCCGTTAAAACCATCATGCTGCAAAAAGAAGGTCGTTGAGTGTTGGGGGTGATACAATTAATGGGACGCCACATAAGGCGGTAGCGGTGGTATCGTGGCGAAGGGTTGGAAGTAATGACATTGGGTGGAAACGATACTAGCAGCTTTGCTCGCACATTTGGCCAATAGCTTTTTCAATGTCGGAGAAGAGGTTCAAAACGTGACCGTCAGCGTAGATCTTAATCGACTCCATTGTCTTGCGATCGTCAGGCCGTAATGGACTTGTTGCCACCTTTGTTGGACTCCTTGGTGGTGTTGTTTGAGCAATATCATCGCGAACGGCGCCAGGGTTGAGCACTATAGCTGCAGCAACATGTTCAAGTAACTTTTGGCGTAGGCGCAGGCGTCGATTTTCGGCTTGCTCCAGCTTGAGAATGAACTCATCAATTGAGACATCCAGCTCGGCTAATGCTTCTTCCTGTTTGAGAAGCGACTCGCGAGAGAAGATGACAGTCTCACCGCGCCTTAGGTACGATATCATGCGGCCGTGAAGCTTTTGTCGACCAGCACGTAGTGACTTGTAAGTCTTGCGAAGATAATCACAACGTTCATCAAGCGCTCGGAGTTCCTGGATGGAGGTTAGTGGTTTGTAGTTCAATAGATAAAGCAGAGTTCCTTACCCTAGACAAGGAAGCAACGTCACGCTTGTTCAACACTTCGAAGTTGCTAGCTTGATCGTACGCTTGTTTATGGAGTAAACTTTTGTCGGCATCGCTCATGCGTCTTGAGGCTTCAGACACACGCATGCCATGAGGTAGCTGCCATGTATCTGTTGGTGCGGGGGGCATGTTATTCGTTTCTGATAGTGTTCGGCTTCGTTGCCTCTTGCTGTTCCGCCGCGCCGGTCGGCCACGGTCCATAATAGACGATTCCGATGTATTCCTGTTGTGTGACAAAACATGTGTGGCGATTGGGTCTCGGACCTCGACTCGTGGGGATCCTCGGCTCGATGCCGGCGACGCTGTGGCGAATGGGTTTGTGGATGAGGTAGGTGGTGTGGGAAGAGGTATCATGTGGTTTGGAGACCGCCGAGTATCAAATGCACTCAAAGGCGTGTTTCCACCAGATGTTATAGATGCTGGTGTTGCGAGCTGAGTCCTGCTCGTTTTCGAGCTCAGTATGAGAGGAGCCGGCGAGCCCCGGTGTTCAGTAGCAGGTGACTTTGGGGGGACTTGTGGTGGTAGCTCCAGGTCCAAGTCGGTAGGGCAGTTGGCGGTATCGACCTTTAGCAAAGGTCTCGGACTCGCAACAGGGCTGAGGATAGGTGATAAGGGCCTTGGGGCACTTTTGGGTACCTCTGGGAAGAAAGCGGGGGTGGTTTGTTGTGCTGAAATGGGAGACGGGCCTGTAACGCAAGACACCATTGCGTCACCAAAGGGGCCAACTCTCCAATTTGTTCCTGGCGCACTGCATGACCTTTCGTGGCCGAAAGTCTCATGTGATAACTGGCGTAGAGGCGGCCTGCCCGGAATAGTAGCTTGGGAGAATTAGCTGTTGTGCTCTCGTGTCTTGCTTGATCAAGGGGAAAACTTACGGGAGTCAATTGGCATCTCTTGCACAGTGGTCATGGTGTTTCCAAGTTCTGGTACGCTGACCTTGCGTCTCCTTGCTAATGAGCCAGTGCGTTGCCAAAATGGGACCGAGTCTGATGGAACAGCAGTATCACTGAGCGAAGTGCCAGATCGGCTAACGGAAAGGGCGGCTAGTTTGTCATTCGATGAATTGAATTTGTTCGAACCAACAGGACTCCTGGAGGAGGATGGCCAGAGCTGGAAACGAGATGCAGCAGGTTGAGTAGGCTGGATGAGGTTTGCTAACGAAGGACTCTTGGCCAACGAAGGATTGAGGTGTTGAAGAGTTTCTTTGGAGGCCTGAAGTTCCTTTAGTGACCTTGTTCGTCGAGGCAGCAGGGTAGGATCCATTTCTAGCAAAAACAAAAGGCGTGATGAGGCACTTACGTTCATTCTAACGGATGTTTCGGTAGCTATATAAACGGGAGACCTGTCGAGGTCGGGCCTCATGCAATTGGCGATGTGATTCATGGTAGGTGTTTGAGGGCGCCGTGGGTCGCTGTCGGAAGAGCAAGGTTATGAGACTCGGAAGGCTGGCATCTCAAACCTGAGGGTCGTTCCCTGCATGAGCCTGGCGAAAGGCAGTGAAGGGATTTAAGTGTGGCTCGTCGAACCTGGTATGCAACATGCAGCAACGAGGAGGACCCCTGCCACGGCAAAGTACCAATAACAGCCATGCGTCTAGGCTGTCGGCGGCGCATCCAAGGATGGATAGAGCAGGCCTTGGGGTGAAACGCGGGCCTAACCTTGCCTGTCTGACGATTCGTGGGGAACCTATAACGTTACAACTATAGGGCTAGGATGATTTGCACATCGTGCAGCACGCACGGCACCAGCATAGCCCCAGTCGAGAGAGTCTAGCTATGCATGGCGTGAAAGGGTAGAAGTATTAAGTTGGTTGATCTGCATATATGAGTGAAAGTATGTGTGTAGGTGGGTGGGTGGGTGACCTTGGTGTACAAGGTATCTAAGGGTAAGTTTTTGACGCGATGCGCTTAGGGGAGCGAGCGAGCGAGTGAGTGGCTGCAGCGGGTCGGTCAAAGGCAAGAAAGTCTAGTGTAGCCATTTTTGGTTGTGCACCTGACGCTGGAGCTGACAGTCTCTCTCTCTCTCTCTCTCTCTCTTCTAGGCTTCTCGCAGTCTCACTCGTGCGGTGCAGGGCTCTGCTGCGAACGGCAGGTTAGCGAGCTTCGAGGCGAGCGGACAAGTACTAAAGCGGTAAGACCACCGGTTGCTCTTACTGAACAGAGCTGAGATGAAGCACCACCAGCACCACCAGCAGCAAAATGACTTTAATTGTGCCGTATGAGGGGTGTTTCTCGGTTGTTGGTTGCTTCAGAAGGAAGCTATGTTCTTTTTTTGGTCTTATTTTATTTTATTTTATTTTTGGTAATCACTGGCTTGGATTTGAAATGATGATTATGATGGCATTGATGATGACATTAACAATCATCATGCTCCTGCCTAGGAGAAGTGACTCCGAGTAGGTCGCCATTGCCAACATGACTTGACTTGACTTGACTTAACTTAAAGTAGAAAGGAGGGGAAGGGGAAGGGGAGGGGGAAGGGGAGGGGGAAGGGGAACGAGAAGGAAAAGAAAAAGGGTGTGCGTTCGCCACTGAGGGAAGCTGCGGCCGGCTTTCACTCAGGAACGAGGAAGCTGCGAGTCGAACGTTGAACCGCGTCAGGATTAACTCATTGGCTGCCATGGCCACCTCGTGGCAATCCTGGCATGGACTGGCAGCAGCGGGGACAAGGGTTATCAGGGCCGACCGTGGCGTCCCACAAACTAGCACCACAATTCTTCCGCTCTCCCCACCTAACCACCCACCACCTAATCCACTTATCCACCACTTATCCACCTACCCACACTAGCTACTAACTACTATCTACCCACTGCCCACTGTCTATGCTATGTAATACTCCCGCCCCGGCACACCTACCTTCTGGCCAACTGGCGTCTGCAAAACACCTTCCGCCCCTGGCATAATCATCCTTCGCCGCTGCCTACCTGGAATAGATTCAGTACCTACTAGGCACTACCAGTACAGCTGCACCAACACAACCTCACACGTGCCTTACACCCATGTCTATCATCGTGCAGCACTGCACGCACATGGTTCCCAAGCCCCAACATCAACCCCTCGCCCTCTTTCTCAACCTTCACCGTCATTTCAATCTCTATCCTACTCGACAATGTCACGGCCCAATTTCCAGCCTGTGTGCACTTCATATTATAGACGAGGGCCAGCCCTATATATGTCCAGGTCATATCGCTTAAACAACCGACCAGGGGCTTGTCGCGTTTGTTTTCCTCCCTGTAGCGCACGATAACAGCTTCCACCCTAGATTCCACTTCAACTTCTCCAACGCCATTCTACTGGGCTGCTGGCTTGCTCCTGTTTCGCAACACCGGAAACCCCCCCCAACAAAAAGCCACTGTTCGGTCGATCAAGACTCGCCAAGCTTCCTCAGCATTCCATCACCAACAATCTAATCTAATGCTTACTTGCGTATGCAATGCACCAGACATTGAAACTCTTCCAACTTACACAAGCCCCTATCACCTGTAATTGCGGTCCGCGCGGATCTCCTCCGACTAACGAGGTACCCTCCGCAGAAAGCAGGGTTCCTGACGAGAACCGTCCCATTGTCGTTCTATCAATGTGGGTGCCCAAGCGTTTCATTGTGGCTTAGGCCTGTGGATCTCCAACCGATACTTTCCCCTCCTTCAAACGGTTTATGCGTACCCACTTCCCACTTTGCTTCCTCCGCCCTGGCTGTCACTATTCATTGTCACTTAACTTTTGTTCTTTTCGCAATCAAATGCAATAACACTCTTGCGCTAGCTTACATCATTCAATCATCCTGCGCTTACGGCTATCCGTCCCGCTAGATGCGACTTATGCTCTCAAGTCACGCCAAGACATGCAGTGGCGAAGGGACCTTGCAGGAACTTGGTGCGCCCAAAAAAATCCTTTTGTCACAATCGTTCGACTCAGGCCGTATGTGGCTAAAACCATTCCCATTCCTTCATGAGACGTATTCTCGTGCACGATAACTTGCATCACAAACTTGGGCGTGATGCGCACTCACCGAATGCGGAGATTTTGGCTTGACATCATGACGTGCATCTACCCTTTTTTGGGCGAAACTTGCATCAAGCACATTATTGATTAGGGGTGCCGCCAAAAGTTTGGTATTCTCTACGAAATAAGCAATACATTCTCGGTAAGCACGTCCGTTGTTGTCAGCGCCGGCTGTATGGGAATAAATGATCGTACTACTGGCCTTTCAAAAGACCTTGCTGCTTGCAGCTTGTTAGTATACCGCGGGGTGCCTCTCGCAATCTCAGTTTGCTCATCCCATGTGGTGCCTTAGTCGTGTATGTTTCGTGGCCTGTTCTTGGCTCCCTCGTTTGTCATCCGATTGCCGGGCCCGCCTTGTAGTCCCATGAAGATTGTCATCGGCCCTTTCTTCCCACGACGATCCAACGGGAGATGTGTCAGTGACGAGGTTACACTCTACAGCAGATAACACTAGACTATCCGACCAATTCACAAGCCCACTTTGAGCACAAGGTACTGTACATGCTTAGCTTAGCTAGGCATGATAACACACTTCGTTTAAGGCAAACCTGCCTCTGAATAGTCCAAACCATGCCCACATTTACTAGCTTGAGATATTACCTAGTCGCCGTTAAGATTATCTAAGTATGTCAGCAAGGATTTGATCCTCCAATACTCAATAGTGAAGCTGTCATACAAGAAAAGCAATGCTTTTCCGGCTAGACTTACCCGCTTCCTTACTCAGGGACTCTTCACATGATAAAATAAACTCCGTTTGTCGGCCTCTATGACGAAACATTTCGAGCATAAGAGCTCTCTAAAGGCAAGAATGGCTGTGAGAGCGCCAATTCGATTCTCAATATCAGCATCAAGGATGTGCCCGCAGAAACATGGAAAGCGAGTTTTTAAAACATAATAGAGATCAAGTATACTTTCTGTGGGTATCTTACTTTCCTCCTCAGGCATCATCGTTGCAGTGTGCTCCCTGGCCCATGTGAGGACCATATGAGTCCACATTAGCTCGGGACTGGAGGAGCCGAGACGAAGCTGCGATATTCGTTGTTACTGAAAGGCCTAGAGCGGCCTCTGCAACGAGGACACGAGTCCTGCAATAACATATTTGAGTTCCCGTAAAACCCACTGGTTTGTCAACGATCAAGTATCTAATACCGTCCACGCAAAGCAGATCATAGTGGTAAGCAGTATCCTTCTAGGTTCTCCACCAACGCATCGCTAATCGTGCGATAGCCGGACAGATGTCACCTACAAAATCCTTCATTCAAGGGTGCAGTACCTCCGCCATTCAGGCTGAGCAAAAGCTTCATCCTTCCTTATACGTCTTACGGCACTTTACCTTGCATCCAGCCTACGGACCATCCACAAGCCGTCAAACACAATTCAACTCTCGACTGTACCACAAATAAACTTGCCAAGGCAAATATCTGTCTTCAGTATTGTCCCGACATCATCCACGAGAATCCAATTCGCTACTAGACTTTCGCTACCAGACTTTGTGAACGAATCCTTCTACCGTCTTTTTGTCACTTCCTAGTTGGTATAAGACGGATAAGATATCAGCTATTATATCCGACAACCTTGCTCTCTCTGCATCAACCAAGGAGTAGTAAAAAAGCACCACACCACAGCCTACAAACCCAACAACCAGTCATTTTCGCTCTACCACACCTGTATGAGATAATATTCTCCCTGCCCATCGCCCATCACCCAATCGCCATTCACCATATATGCCGAGCACGGACACGCCTTCTTCCGCGTTGCCAACCCTCAGCCAAAGATGCTCGCATTCTCGGCTATTTCTTCAATTGCGGGGGAAGCTGGGGGGGTAGGGGAGACACAGTGGTGCATAACATAACAGATCGATCCTATTGAGCAAGTATGCACGCATTTCCTGCAAGAAACGAAGGACCAGGTGATGGGTGTAGTCCGCTGGGGGGAAACTCTCCGTACCCCACACAGGCTCCCGAGCCTCCCGTTCTGTGTAACGTAGTACCGCACTCGTTTATCTGGGAAAGAAATGTTCCGCTCGATGGGCGGGCGGGCGGTCAATGCGTTGGGTGCACGTTTTGGATCGACATATTGACACGCAGGAATTGTGTGTGGTAAAAGGATCAAAAGTTTGGTTGGAAGGGGGGGTGTTAGGGTGTACAGCGAGGTATCGTACGCGTACGCTAGTCCTACCGATTTTGTTCTGGGATTACACCAATCTTTTTTTTTCGCCATGGTGGAAAGATGTAGCCTTTGCGCGGCCCCTCTCCCCTTCAGGTCTCCCACCTATGGACAAGCAAGTGAAGGGGAGAGCATGGATGGTAAATGGGCCACAGAGATCTACATGCGGGGATTGCTTCACCCGTCAAGATCAATAGTGTTTTGCGTACGCACATGTACATTGTCCATCTTTACACGGTTTGAACAACCCCCCCTCCCCTCCCCTTTGCTTTGCCTCTGCACCCCCCCCCTCCCCCTTGCCCACCACCTGACAATGAGCTGCACCATGTTCGCACATTTCCCGTCCTTTAGCAAAAAGCCACGATGCAGCGCTTGACGGTTAGGCCTGGGCATGCCGTGCCTAAACTGGGCCAACCCCGCAAAAACGATACGCCATCCTCTAGCGTGCATATAGCACGGCTGCTATAGGGTATATATGATCCGGATAAGGCGCGCCACCCAACCGCAGATCTGGTCGAGGTCGTTGGAGCTCCAGCAAAATGGCGTACACTGTGTTGATGCAACTCTGCAAAGGTAAAATGAGGTTTGCCATTTTCCCGGTCGCGGGTGGAATGGTGCGTGCGGGGAAAAAACGCAGGGGCACGCACGTTTAAACCATTGCCGTACCAGGTTATGATGTGTAGCTCTATGTATAGTAAATGGGCTGATCACATATAAATGCCCTTTTTTGGTAATTCTCTGGTTCCGTTGTAAACTAGTCTACCGTGATGGGATAAAGTTTGGAAGTCGGGCTGTTAAAATTGAAGGCCCGACCCGAGGACGCTGGAAACCGTTGGATTACAGTCTGTCAACCTGCTACCCGAACTCTTAGCCACGCTTAAATTTCTGGCTAACGCAGCTTGAACCCTACTTATTGTGTGCAAGTTCGTACATGCGTGCAGCAGTAACAGACGTTCGGCAGTCGTCAGGAACGTCTTTCCGGCTCTCGTTCGATAGCCAACTCCTCGTTCTTGCATCGACCCTCAGGGCTTTCCACCCCTTCATCGTCTCCCATACAGGTCTAACTGTAGGAGAATGAGTGCTAACGTAGCTCAACGCCCAATCGCTCTACAAGGAGCGTTCGCAGTCGCTCATGCAGTTCATTAGTCTCCTCGTTCGTCAGTGTGCGCTCGAGACTTCGGTAGTTGATGCGATAGCACATTGACTTGCGACTGGTTTTCGGATGAACAAATTCGTCTGTCAGGCGTACGTCTTCAACTAGATCACCGCAAACTTCGCGTGCAATTTCCATGACATCGTTTTCATGAAACGCCGATGGCGCAGGTGCTGCTGGTGGGATCAATGTATTCTGTATCTCACCCACACCTTCTGTAACGGATGCGGAGAGAGTTGATGTTGATGCAGTTCCCGTCAATCGCGGCTTGGAAGTAGAAGTGGCTGCGCTACTGTTCATCGGCGTTTCCGCGTTTGCCTCTGTATTTTCAATTACGGGTTGACTTGAAATTTGACTTAGTGAATGGGATGCATCTGAGCTGTTTTGGGATGGCGTTGCTGCAGCTGGGGTCGGCGGGTGAATTGGAGACCCACTAGTAGCTGCGCTAGAGCTGCTGCGAAGCCAAAAACTGACATCTTTGAAGCACGCCGGATACTTGCTGAACGGTACAAACCGTTCAATAGATTTGGTCTCACTGAATTGGGATAAGAATCGCATGTCCTTAGACCAAAATAGACGGATGTCGGGGATCGAGTAAAGAAGCATGGCGATGCGTTCAAGTCCAATACCAAATGCCCAGCCCACCCGCTGCGGCACGGAAGCATTATCCAATATTGGCTGAGAGACAACACCGCATCCAAGGACCTCAAGCCAGTCACCTTGCCAGAACACTTCGAGTTCCCAGCTTGGTGAAGTAAAGGGAAAGTACGCTTCGACCCACCGCACCTTCAATGGCTCTTCTGGCGACGCCAGATTTGTGGTTCCTTTAGCAGCATTGAAGATGGTAACGACCATGTCCTCTAAACTGCGTTTAAGGTGGGCGGCAATAGCTTCTGATTCCTCTGGTGCGTGCCTTGGCTGGAGAGGGTTGCGCTCAATGTGGAAAGGTGGGTTTGGATCTTCCACCGCAATGTCATGTTTCGGTAATCTGTGAACATCTTCCCAAATCACTTGGGCAACTGACTTTCCTTCCTTTCCTGTTTGTTGCCGATCCCAAGTTCTTGCTCCTTCCATTTGATGGAAGACAGGATAGTGGCTTCGATCAATGGCATCTCTCCGATACACATCGGCTGATATCAGGTAGCCATCGCTCTTGTTGTTGCGGAACGTATCAGCCTGATGCGCTGATGTATGAGTTCTCAGCACAGTCTCCTTGTTGATGTAATATGTATCAGTTCGACTTCGTCCAACATGATCTAAAGGGAAGCCTAGAGAATCAAAATTCTGGACAGTCGTAACGATCGGGAAGAGGTCATTATGTGTTTTGTGGTGTGGGAATCTTGACTCGATGAGTTTGCGAGTAATGGTCAAGGGATGGTCTTGTTGGAGGTGAAGTTTGCGAGATACAGCATCGAGAATAGTTGAAGGTACATTGGTCCATTCATCAGTCTTATAGCTCTTGCCCTCGATTCTGATATCTCTGGTTGTTGTCCCTGCCTGATCTTAGATATGCCTCGAACCAAAATAGCATGACCGAGTGACGGAACCACATGGAGATTTTACATAGCACCCCTAAACTTGGAAACACTCTTGATAGTCCGTGAAACTTACAAAGCTGACATTTACTGACTAGAAGGGTGGCTCACATGATGGTCAACATACCAGAAGAATTATTTCTCACCGAAAACAACCAGACCAAGGGTGATAAAGACGGCCGTTGTAGTCGCACTAATGCATTTCGGGTCAACCGATGGCATGCAGCCGCTGACGATGTCGTTATTCGCATCTCTTGGTGGAATATATCTTTGAGTCCTTCGTCATGGTTATATCCCACAAGAGGTCTATACGACGCCAAGATAAGCTCCGTGCACAATAGTAGCCGATTTTCACATTTTGCCGATGACGTCCGTTCGCAGCCGACTGGATTTCTTCGGTCACATAACAACCACCGAATTGTCAGGTTCATACGTTCATACCCACAATTGACCTTGCTTTAAGATCGCATTGCTCTGGACCGGCTATATGCAGCTTTTGCAACACTTGCGACCATTATGGCGGCTCTTACCAAGAAGGTGAGCGCACCTGAGTTGAGCAAGAGTAAAGATGTAAAAGTTACGCCAATATCTTATCCATTCTGGTTTGGTGGGAGTGCGAGCTGCTGTGCAACTTTCTTCACTCACCCTTTAGATCTAAGTAAGCTTATCATTGCGCTATAGCGAGCGTTGGCTAATGCATGCATAGTCAAGGTTCGATTACAGACACAGGCAACCGGCGCAGCACGATTGAACATGTTGCAAATGTTTGGCCATGTTGCGAAGACAGATGGTGTTATGGCACTGTACCGGGGTGTATGTATATATGAAGTTAGGTTTCTAGCTAATCTGACCTGATATTCAGTTATCTGCTGCGCAACTTCGTCAAGCAACCTATAGTATGACCCGTTTCGGCGTCTACGAAACTCTCAAAGGCCGCACGACTACACCCGACCAGAAACCTTCGTTTCTCACCCTCGTCGGGATGGCTTCCATATCTGGTCTTCTCGGTGGAGTCGCCGGCAACCCCGGCGATATCCTGAACGTACGGATGCAAAACGATGCGGCTTTACCAAAAGAACAACGTCGGAACTACAAGCATGCGATAGACGGTATTTTTCGAATGGCGCGCGAGGAAGGCGTGGGGAGCTTGTGGAAAGGTGTGTGGCCAAACTCGTCAAGAGCTGTACTGATGACTGTGGGGCAACTGGCGACGTACGATGGGTTCAAGCAAGTGCTGCTGGAGTACACTGCGCTGAAAGATGGCCTCTCAACCCACTTCACTGCCTCATTTCTGGCCGGTTTTGTCGCAACAACAATTTGCTCACCTGTGGATGTTATCAAGACTCGAGTAATGAGCTCTCAAGAGCACCACAATATCATCAAACTCGTGACCGATATCACTAAAGCTGAAGGTGTGCGGTGGATGTTCAAGGGCTGGGTACCTAGCTTCATTCGTGTTGGTCCACATACGATCCTCACTTTCTTGTTCCTTGAGCAGCATAAAAAGACGTACCGGCAGCTAAAAGACCTCTAGCACCCTTCGAATGACTAATGGATTGAGAAGAGCTTGGATTTCGACATATCTATTAGACCTTTTGTTTGATACCATGTGGCGGTGTTTGTCACAGTTGTTTATCAGACAATTACACATGCGAACTGCATTTAATGGCGTTATCGTGGGCCTTTTTAGATATAGAATAAGAATAGTAGATATCCATATATCAAACTTTTCACGTAGTACCGCATAATTCCTTCTCTCAAGTCCATCAGTGAGCACTATTTACGATTATACATGCATGTATGTTAGTCAGAATTGGTGGTGTCCATGACTATTGTTATCAATATTCTTTAATTACGATTATCATTCAGTACATCGTATTTAAATAACTCAAATCTTCATACCTCACTTTAATAACCCGTGGTAGCTACAGCTATATATTATTATTATTGATTCTATTTACCGTCTAGTACCAGCCTTGGTATAGGCTATGTAGACATTTGCCTAAGGAAGAAAACCTAACTAAAGGAAAACCTATCGTGTGCCTTATGTGCTAACGCCTACCCTTCGGTTCCCTTGCGGTGCGTAGGTGTAGTAGTAGCGTTGGCCATTCTGTTTGACCGCCCATTCTATCGCGCTTGCCCCTATCTAGGGGAAATTAAGAAGGTAAGGAAAGTAGAAGGGAGAGGACTTTATGCTATCTACCCTTCCTATGTAGATAGTCTATCTACTAGTTGGTATACTTCTATATCTTCATTTTCTAGTTCTCTTACTACTAAGAACTAGTGTAGTATACCCTATTAGATAAACTATTTTACTATTACTCTTACTTATTTTAGGTCGCCTAGTACTATCTATAGCCTTTTACTTTATAGGTAGGGTAGTAGTATTCTATAGTCGTATAGCTAGTAGTAGAAGACTATATATTTTACTATTTATTCGTACTATCTATATAGATAGTCCCTTTTAATACCTAGTACGCGTCTTTTAGTAAGCTACTTATTAAGTCCTAGTACTTCTATTTATAGTAGGAAGAGGGCTATTACTTATATATTATAACCCCAGTTAGATTAGGAGCTAGCGTAGGTTACTATTAGGCGTACGTATAGGATAAGGCAATAGTTATTACGTAACTACTTTAATTGAAGCGCGCAAGATAAAGCGCGCAAAGTTAAGCGCTTAATATAAAGCGATTATATTAAAGTAATTAATATAAAGCGCCTCTAGTATATATATAATTAAGGTAATAAACCCCTAGGGCTTATTATATTCAACTTAAATAGTTATAGAGATAATATAGTTATTTAAGTTACTACTTCTACGCTCTATTATATCTAGTAAGACTAAATCCTACTTACCTTACTTTATCTTTAAGAACTAACCTTACTCTATTAAAATACTATAGTATCTTAGTAGACTCTTAATACTTTAAATACCTCTATAATAAGTAACGGTTAATAGATTTAAACGACTAGTAGGTAGGACTAACCTATACTATAACCTCTAAGGTCGCGAAGCTAGACCTCTATTATAGAGACTATACTAAGCTTAAATTATAGCTACTTTAAGTTAACGTCTGCTTTAAAATAGATAAAGTACCTAATAATAATTAACTAATACTTGCGTAATATACCTAAGAGGAAAAGCTAAGAAATAGGTTATACTATACCTTAAGAAATTTATAGATAATAATAATAATAGTTATAATAATATATTTAAATAATAGATTAAGTTTAAGAAAAGATATAATAAGTATTCTAACTTACTAATAAACTAGCTATTATAGAATAAGCTATCTAAGGCCTATAATAGAATTATTTAGCTTCTAGCTATACTAATAAATTTAGGAATTATTTAATCTAGACTAAATAGAATAACTAGGCTTTAATAAGGATATTTAGATAGGATTAAAAGTAGGCGTATAGGTAGAGCTTATAAGAAGTAGAGCTATAATTAATAACCTTAACGATTAGTTAAAGAATTAATTAGAGTTAATAACTACTTATACGAATTTCGCCTTAAAGTAAAAGATAAGTACGCTATACTAACCTATATAAATAAGAAAAAGAAATACTAGCTAAACTATAGATACTAGAGGGTTATAAAGGTACCTAGGGTTAGTAGTAATTATAGGTATTTTAGTCTTAATAATATATATATCAATAATATAACCTAAGGAGGATAAATACTAGATTATTACCTAAGAAGCTAGATAATAGTAAGGAAATAAGAACCTACTATAACTATAGTAAAATAGGCTACCTATTAAAGGACTACTAATTAAAGAATAAAGCTAAAAGATAAATAGGTAAGAGATACTAGGTTATAGACTACTCTCTTAATATAATTAAAGGGTAAGATAATAATACTAAGGAAGAATAGGAGTAGGTATAATAGATACTAAATAAAGGGAAAGCTATTTACCTACTTAGCTAAGAACTTAAAGACTAAGTAGATTAAGTTCTAAAGGAATAATATAATACTAAGATAGCTAATAAAGACTTAGAAGGAAGCTTATTAAAGAAGTATATAAACTAATTATCTTAAGTAAAGGAATATAGGAATAGAATATTAACTTCCTAGAGTTTATAAGAAAAGAAAGATTATACTATAATAGTAGGGAGGATATTACTATAAACTACTACGTACCTTACTTAGGAAGAAAAGTACCTATAGTTTAGGATTACCTAGACTCTAATTAGAATAATAAGGAGCTAGAAGATAAGAAAAAAGATATAGATAATACTAAGCTAGAGTCCTTAGGATATTATACTCTACTAGAAACCCTAGAACTATAGTAAAGATATAATAGTATAAGATAGATTTATAGGAGAAATCTAGAACCTAGTAGATAGCTACTACTTAATTAAAGATTAGTAAGATAATAAATAAATAGACTAGAGTCTCTACTAAGGATTATAACTAGATTTATTTACTCTAGAAGCTTAAAAGCTACTTAATATATCTAATATACTAATTAGTAGGATCCTATAGTATTAGTTATATTATAAAAACCTTAACTACCTACTATTATTATAGATATAGTATTTTTATAATAAATATCTTATATACTACTTAGATAAAATAGGCTTAGGATATTTCCTAATAAGAAAATCTAAGTATAAATAGTTTTAGAATAAATATAAAAAAGTAATATATAAATAATACCTATAGGATAAATAATAGTAGGATATTTTACTAGCGTATTAATAGTAGACGAAACTATAAATAATATACTAATTAATAGAAGGTATATATATTTAATTTAGTAGTACTATCTATAGGATAAGTATAAATAATATAGAGAAGCTAAGATATTAAATAGATTTATAAGAAGAGAGTATAAATAAGATAAGTCTTTTTTAGAAATACTTAATAAGAGAATATAATACTATTAATATAGAGAAACTTATTAAACTCCTAGTTATAGTAGGAGTATAATAGATAAAGGTATTATTAGATTTAGGATTATTTATAAACTTTATATTACTAACGTATAGTAATAAGCTAGACTTAAGCCTATAGAGAAGGAGTATCCTATCTAGTCTATATCGCGAATAGAAAAGCTATACTAGGAGAACTAGTAGTAATGATAAGATAACTATAATACTTACTATCTAAGGAAGAACTATAGAAGTATACCTAGATATCCTAGCCTTAGCTAGTAAAGATATTATATTAGGACTACTATAGTTATAAGAGTTTAATCCTAGAGTTAATTAGAAATACTAGACCCTCTTATAGATAGACTATAAAGATATATATAGATCTAAGCCTACGTATTAATAGAATAAGATAGTAGATAAGAAGATAATTTATAAATTAACTACTTTAAACTAATATATAATAAAAGTATAGTTACCTCTATAGATACTAACTAGGTATTAGGTTATAAAGTAAGAGTATTAGAGAAACGCGTAACTCCTAATATCCTATAATAGTATAAGGAATTTAGTTACCTCTTTATAGAAGAGATAGAAGAAAACTCTCTACTAAAGTATTAACCTAGGACTATATAATTATATTATAGGAAGGGAAGGAACTAACTTCTAGACCTATCTATAGACTATTAGAATAAGAGTTAGAAATACTTAGAGACTATATTAAGAAGAATCTTATAAGAGGTTATATATAGGAATTAATATTACTAGTAGGCTACCTAATATTATTTATACTAAAGAAATAAGAGCTACTTAAGTATATATTAACTTTAGGAAGCTTAATAATATTATAATAAAGAACTACTACCTACTACTAAATATTATAGAACTATAAGATAGATTAGTATACGTAAAGATATTTATAAAGCTAGATCTATAGGATAGTTACTACTAATTAGAATAAAAGAAGGTAAAGAATAGAAGATAGCGTTTAGAATATACTATAGCTATTATAAGTATATAGTAATACTATTTAGGCTAACTAATATACTAGCTATATTCTAAGTATTAATTAATAATATACTTAGGGAATACCTAGATAAATATATTATAGTATATTTAGATAATATATTAATATACTTATAGTTTATAGATAAATATAAATAATATATTAAAATAGTATTAAGTAGCTTAGACTAGTATAACCTAAAGCTAAAACTAGAAAAATATAAATAGTATAAGATAGAAGTTGAATTTCTTAGATATATAATTAGTACTAAAGGAGTAAAAATAAGTAAAGAAAAGATTAAAGTAGTAAAAGTATAGAAAGAACTAAGGAATATTAAAGAATATAGTTATTCTTAGGATTTATTAACTTTAATAGATACTTTATAAGAACTTTTTAGGAAAAGCCTTACTACTTATAAACCTAATAAGGAAAGATATACCTTAGTTATAGATAAAGGAATATTAAGAAGTATTTAATAAACTTAAGATAGTTTATATAATACTACTATATTAGTACTATTCTATAGAGGAGAATTATTAAGATTTAAGACTAATATATTAGACCTTATATATAGTATAGTAGTACTATAAGAACGCGAAGGAAATAGTACCTAATAGCCTACTACTCTAGAAAGTTCTTAGGACTAGAAGAATAATATAATATATATAATAAAGAATTACTATAATAGTAAATATACTAAAATATTAGAGAATTTACGTAGAAAGTTACTTAGAACTTATAATATTTACTAATTATAAGAACTTAGTTATATTTATAATAACTAAAGCCTTAAATTAATAATAAACTAGATAGTTAGAACTCTTAGGATAATATAAATTCTAAATTATATATATACTAGGAAAAGATAATAGTAGAGTAGACGCCCTTAGCTAAAGATATAATATTATAGGAATAAAAGAGACTATTAAAGGAACTATACTAAAGTTAACTAGGATAGATTACTAGGACTAGTAAATAAGATTAATATAAATTAAGAAATTAATAATCTTATAATAATTATAAATAATATACCTAAAGAATTATAGGAAGTAATTATAAGATAATACTATAATAATCTAGTATATAGATACCCTAGAATTATAAGAACTATAGAACTTATTAAGTAAAACTATAAGTTTAAGAATATAAAGGATAAGTAATAACCTTTATTAGAAAATATATAGACTATTAGAAAAATAAATATAGTACTTATATACTATATAGTAAGATATAAGTAATAGAATTACTAGAATTTCCCTAGAAGATATCTTAATAGACTTTATAATAGGACTACTACTATTAAAAGACCTAGCTATAGGAATTATATATAATATAATAATAGTTATTATATATAGATTTATTAAGTATATAGAGATAATACTATTTAGGAATAACTATACTATATAGTAGTTAGTATTTATATTCCTAGATTAAATAATTAGATACTATAGAATACTAAAGTTAATTATTAGTAATAGAGATAAGCTCTTTATATTAAACTTTTAGGTAATACTATTAGTATTAATAGGAAAAAAGAAAGCTATTAATAGCTTATTATCTATAGATAGATAGATAAATAGAAAGGATAAATTATATAATAAAAGTATATCTAAAATCTATATTAATATATAATAAAATAATTAGGTATTATTACTACCTATAGTATAACTTATATATAATAATAAGTTCTTAGAATTAATAGGAAGAATACTATCCTTTATAAATTATAGAAGATATCTAAACCTATTTAAAAGAATATTACTAGGACTAAAGGTATAAGTAGTAATAGTAACTATAGAAAACTTAAGAAGTATATAAAGAAATATAAGATAAGATACTTAGAGTATAAGAAAGTAGTATTAAATACGCTAATAAGAAATAAAAAATAGTACCTTAGCTAAAAGAGGGGGATAAAGTATATTTATATATAAAGAACTATATATAAAATAACTAAGTAAGGGACTTAATAATATTAAGATTAGACTATTTTTAGTTAAGTTATAAAATAGACTAGTTATATATACCTTATAACTCCTAAAAGATATAAAGATCTACTCTAGATTCTATATAAGTAAATAGAACCTACTAACCTAGAAATACTACTATAATAAAACTTCTACTATAAAAAGAAGAAGAAGATAAATTTAAAGTTAAAGATCTCTATAGATACTAAGAGATAGGATAAGAAGAATTCTAGGATAGATATTTCTATTAAGAATAGTTAGTTAAATAGAAAGGCTACTTAGAATTAGAGAATATATAGGAACTAGAAGCTAACCTCTAGAACTATAAGAAGCTACTAGAAAAAATAAGAAAGAAATATAGAAACTATCCCTATATAGGAGTAATAGGATAATAATATCTAGATAATAGATATATTTAAGAGATAATTTAGAAGAATAAGGATTAGAACTTATAAGAGTTAGAAATATAATTAGAAGAACTAATAGGAGAAGTAATACCCTCTATAGTAATATATTTATCTAATAACCCTAGCGTAGACTAGAGTATAGGTAATATAGCTATACTAATTAAAAGGTTAGAATAGTTAAATATTTAATAAGAATCTAGTTTACCCTCTAACTCTAATTCTAATATAAGGTATAATATTATAGGTATGCCCGTAATAAGGTTACCTAAGTTACCTAACCTACCTCCTATTAACCTAGATAGTAACCCTAAGGGATACTACCTAGAGATATACTTAGACTTTAGTTAGCCTAATAAGGTAGACTATAATATAGACACGTAACTAGATTAGTAGATTAGTAATACTTAGCTATTACTAACCTACTAATCTATAATCTATAGATTAGCAACGCTTAGCTATTACTAACCTACTAACCTACTAAGAGTACTTAAGTATATAGGCGTACTATTACGCATAGATAGAAACCTTATAGTTAAGATTAATAACTTCCTTATCTACTACCTTCTTAAAGTATCGTAACCTTCGTAAAGTACTTACCTACCTAATAATACATTAACAACGCCTTCTACTATTCCTATACCTTCCTATTAACTTAGCCCTAGTATCCCTACTACTTACTAGTAAGTAGTGCCTACTATACTTTAACTACCTAGTTCTAGGAAACTGTAAGCATAGCCCTAGAAGGATTAACTGTAGGTAGAACTAGTACTACCCTAACTACGAACGATAAAGACATTAATAAAATAAAGGAAAAGATAGTAATTACCTATAAAACCTTAGAAGAAAATTAAGCCTAGATTAAAGTACTATAAACGCAACTAGTACGTTTCTAAGCTAAGCCTATAAAGCTAGGTACTCTAGAGAAGTTCGATAGAACTTAATATAAACTCTAAGGATTTATAGTAAATATAGCTATATACCTTTATATTAATACTAATAGACTATAGATAGATATAGATAAAGTATCCTTCGCCGTAGCCTACTTAATAGGAAGAGCTATAGATTAGTTTAAGATATATCTATAGGAAAGTATAGGTCTAGAGGAAAAAAGAAGTTTAGAAATAGTTACTCTATTTATAAGCTATAAATACTTTGAAAGACGACTAAATCTTACGTTTAGAGATATTAATTCGAAACGTATAGTAGAATAGAAACTGCAATATATTTAATAAATAAAGTCCGCCTCTTAATATACCTTAGAATTCGAAATACTAGTAGTACGCACGAATTAGGGATAAGACGCTCTTATATTAAAGTACTATAAAGGACTTAAGTTATAAATTCGCTACGAATTAATCTATATAGACCCGCCCTAGGATCTATAATCCTTAATCCAATAGGTAGTTATAATTAACGATCGCCTCTATCTATAGTAGAAAGAAGTAAAGAGATAGTTTTACCCTAGATAGAAGGATTACTATAGACTAGAACCTATATAATTAACGGTGAATAATAAATAGTAAAGACCGCGTTTTAAAAAACCTAGACTTATAGCTAAGTAGCATAAACTCTAGAAGAAAGGAGTATATTTTAAATATAAAAAAA